>CAVMBE010000077.1:0-140339 GCA_963674455.1 Lecanosticta acicola
TATTTAGGTACGTAATTCTTTATAAAACTATAGAAATATTAGTATAAACCGCTCTACTACTAAGCTATCTAGCCTATTTAATTAGTAAATAGTAATTCGAATTAATATATATATTCTTATTACCTATATATAAGTATATATAAGTATATATAAGAGTATTAGTATATAAAGAGAGAGAGCGTATTATATTATAGTATAAAATAGCTAGAGGAGTTATACTAGGACCGAGTCGTAAGTCTCGAACTTAGGCTCTTAATCTTACTATCCGTTCTATAGCTCGTAATCTTCGTCTATTTTAGACCTAGTAGGCGGGTAGTAGGTAGTAAGTAAATAATTAAGGCTATATACTCTATATATAGGAGAATACTATTTACTTACGTAGAAGCTATATATAGGTATAGTAGAGAGCTACTTAGCTACCTTCCCGAATTCTCTATACCTAGATTAGGCTTAGTATATTAGTATAAGCGGTACGCCTAACCGTTCTATAAACCGGTATTAAACTATTTATAATTACTAAACGACTTATAAGTAGCTACGTTATATAGTAGCTATTTAATAGACCCTTCCCGTTTTCCTAGCTATTTTTAGACTATAAAATAGGATCGTACTATTTTATAGCTACTAATTTTGTAAACTGTTATTCCTTAAATAAAAGGTTCCGCGTTTAAACTATTATACGACCGCTAATATTATAAATCGCTAGAAAACATTTTATAAAATTTAGAACTATTAATTAATCATTTAAATAAAACAACTACTACTAAACGATTTGCTCCGACCCTACATACTTGCTAAGGCATAAAGGGTCCCCCGGTGATTACTGATCATAGCGTACCCACCGGTGATTACTAATCAGGAGCGGAAGGAGAAGATGGCGAAAGGGCTACGATTTGCAGCAGACAATGTCCTGGTCTCAACATCTGCGTTGAAGGCCGAAGATTTATCAATACAATTGACCATATCTATGTCCAGTGTATCTAGGTGTTGAGTGGTGTTGTTACAATAATGTAGCAGGGTCTTGCACTTTCTCCCCATGTCTTCCATGTCGGAACAACGTCTACGTCGGCTTCGCTTTTCCAATCTTCCAGCCCCAACTCCTCAACGTCTTCACCACCTTCGGGGTGATAGCTAATGTGATAGGGATCCGGAAGAAGAAGAGCGACTTATGCACGCCATACGCAAGGATGAGCTGTGTCCAAATGCCTGTCCATCATCGTTAGCGAGCAGTTTCTCATCCCATCATGTCGGACAATATACTTACTCGGCTCTTCATGCCCACCCTTCTGAATCTCCACAACACCCGCACCATTCCCATCTCCCTCCCGCGTAGCTTCATTGGCAGCAGCTTCCAACTTCTCCTTCTCCTCTCTTCTGCTCTTCAAACTCGGCAACACCTTCTCTAACCCTGCCCAGAATCCATCGATAATCGCATGTTCCACCTCCGCTATTCTTTCCGTCCCGAACCATCTCACTGCCAAGAAGCAGAATGGGAAATCGAGCACCGATAGCCCTAAATATATCCCCATGACCGTCCAACCGTATTTTCGAGACATCTCTTTCATGCGTTCGGACATGCTCTGGGGTTTGGCGGCAGGGGTATTTTGAGTGCTGTGTAGGCGTCTGGGATTGCTGCGGGCTTGCCGCCATGTCCGTGATATCCGGGCGTGGTTTGATGGGCGGAGAGCTGTGTTGCGGAGAGTCGCAAAGGTGCGGGCTATCGATCGCGGCGCCTTGTTGGGTGTCATCTGATGTCCTCGGGCACTTCGCCGCAGGAATGTTCTGAGCAGCTGAGCGGGCCCATCTTGGACGATGCTGGGCGTTGCGGTCTGGCGGAAAAGTAGGGAGATGATCCGCGGACCTCTGAGCATTGCAGCTCCTTATTGCGGCGTACTCTTGTCTGGTAGGGAGTTGGCGGTGGTTGTCGGTGCGTGGATGCTACGTTGACACGCCGAGAAAAGTTTGGAGTGAGGCTCAAGTCCCGAAGCTAACCTAACGCATCGGGAAGCGGCGGCCGACGCCGAATGACGATAACAGCCGATCAGATGCAAGGATCAGCATTTCTCTGTATACCACGCAGCTATGCAGTATGTGCATTCTTCACCATTTCGCATCGATTGCGACGTCTCTCTACGATATCGAAATTGGCTCGAAGCTGCCGAAGGACTGGATCAAACTCTATGGTATCACGGTCATTCAGCCACCCGGACCAAGCTCGGTACTATGTTCAACCGAGATGCCGGTCAGAGAAAACTGCCGCGAAGGCAGAAAAGTCTAAATGCGCAGAAGGAAGACGTCTACGATCCTGTTGCTGCACAACGTCTCATCTGTGGGGCTTTCTCTTAAGCTTCATGACGCTGGGACATGTGTTGGAGCGATGAGGAAGGGAAGCAGAGCCCAACGAGTGGCTGCAAATATCAAGTGATGGTCTCATCTATTCCACGCGAAGGAGTTTCCGGCTGTAGTTTGTAGAGACGACGGCAGATCAGCGCTGTATGACAGTAGCCGTCATCAGAACGGTGTCCATCTGTGCATCATTTCTCTTGATGCGAGTTTAGGTTGAAGTCCAGACGATGAAGGTTGGAGATGGTCGAGATTGGCCAATCAAGATGTTGTCCTACATTTACCCGATCGAACAGTCAGGCGCGGCGTAGTTTCCCTGTTTCGGGGCCGCTGATGAGAAGAAGATGGCACGATGGGTTGCCAGGTCTTGGGGATTCGGTGAGTCGGGCGGGCCTCCAGGTGCAGGACGATGGCTGTGCTGCTGGGCGTAAAGGCTGTCGCCACCAGGTGCGTGAGTATGTAAGGTATGCAGGCACTGAGGCTCTCCGGGGGCGGATGGCGACGTTGTGGTTGTTTTGGTAAGCGATGCATCTGAGCTCGGGGTTGGAACTTGGGCTCCATGGGTCATGGGCCATCATGGATGGGCCATGGCATGCAGTAGTGAGTGCGGACGGTCAAGGCGGCAGGCGGTATGGTTGGCGTTTCGTTGGAGGATAGGAAGAAGGTGCCTAGGTGCCCAGGAGCAGTGCAGTGAGTGCAGGTGAGGCGAAAGTTTGGAGACTCCCAATTGGAAGGGTCACATGGAGAAGGGTGGGTCGGTGGATGCCCGTCGAATTTTGCTGCTGTCCACTGGTGCAGTGATTGTTGTGGTGATGATGAGCTGGTGATGCAAGTCTGTCGTCGGGTGCTGCCCTGGCGTTTCGGCTTGGCACAGGTACAGGCAGTGGCAGACAGCTGAACCGCCAGCTTCAGGGTTCACAGTTGTTCCATCTGTGCATCCACTGTGCGTGGGCGTCGTTCTCTGGTCGACAGGCGCGATCCCCTGTCGCTGCTGGGCAGAATAGATTATCGCAAATTCCATCTTGCACACCGCAGCAGCAGCACCACCACCATCTCGTGCAGCGACATGCCACTGCACCTTCCCGCACCGTACCGTACCGCACCGCACCGCAGCGCACCGCACCGCAGCGCACCGCACCGCACCGCACCGCACCGCATACTCTTTCAGTGCCGCCTCAGGCTCCCTCGGGTGCGCCTCTGCTGCGCGCATCGCATCGCACCTGCTGCGCACCTCAAATCATCTGCGCGCTCGGACAGCCGCTGCCCATGCGCACACAGGGACGCTCCTGCCGCCGACAATTGAGTTTGCCTTGTCCGCCAGATCCTCGCCGTTGCTGAGCTAATGATGCTGCCCTGGCCTGGTCTTTGCCTGCCGGGGCGGGCTTGCTCTTGCCTTGCCCTCATCATCCACTGACAGCACTGACGGGAGGTGTCCGTGCCATGGCATGACTACTACTGTCCGTGCCATTCACTTACCTGCGGCGCACGGACATCCGCACGCACACGCACACCAAGCTTACCTTAGGTTCGCTTCCCACTCCCGCCGCGTCTGAACTTCGCGCACGACACAGAAAAGCTTCTTCTGGAGACTTCTTCTAGCGCCGGTGGCAGCCCGAAGCGGCTCCTCTCATCATCTTTTTCGTCCCCTCCACCCTCCGCTCTGTGGTCTGCTGTAGCTGCAAAAAACGGCTGTCGTGTGAAGGGCTAACGTTGCGCTGCCAGGGACCTGCCGACACGCTGCATCACTGCACTGCATTGCGCTGGAAGGCGCTCGAAGCATCATCTCGACACCCTTTCGCAGGAACCTGCACTAGCCCGCTACGGCGCTGGCACAGCAAAAAGCCCCAGAGCCCACGGTAAGACAACCCGCCCACACTCCCCTGTCAGGTACACATCCACGTGCGCTACTACCACCGTACTACACTACCTCTCCTCTCCTCTCTCTCACCCGTAACATTCACCTCGCATCGCATCGCATCGCATCGCATCGCATCGCACCCACCTTGCCGCCATGCATATAGAGCCCATCCTTTCCGACCCCTTCTCCTCCTCATCCTCCTTCTATCCAACTCCTTCCTCCTCACCATCCTCCGACACATCCTACCAAATCTTTGAACAAGACCATCCCTCCGATATGGGCGCCAACACCAATGTCCACGTCGACGGCGTCGGCATCCTCAACTACCAACGAGCAGTCGATGTTGCACGCAACACCGAAGGCGACCTCGATCCCACCGTCTCCGCCTACCTGGAAGGCGCATTGCGCGACATCTGGAGTCGCATCACGGTTCAGCCCAACGCCTACATCATGACCAAGGACGAGTTCGCCATCTTCAATTTCTATCGCCGTCGCTTCGACGGCGACGCCACCGCAGAGCGAGCCGTTGCCCGCTATTGGTCCCATACCTATGAGACTCCCTGCGCATCATCGTGACTATTCCCCATCACCACATCAGCATCGGTGTGGCACGGCGTTGCCCATCGACGATCCGGCTTTTCCAGGACTCTCCATTCACTTCTCCGCAGCCGGTGTGAACTTGCAATCCAATCGCTAATCCACTCTGCCCCCGGATAGGCATTCTTTCGCTCGGAACCTACATACCATCATCCCTGTTCATCGAGCCGAGGATGCCTCTCATGTTACACCACACTCGGCCCGAGACTCGGCTTAAGGCCAACCACACCCCTCCAAAAACAAGCTTCATTCGACAATCTTCTCGCAAGCTGCTGTCAGCAACCCTATGCATCACGATCCTGCTTTTCTTCACAGCCGACCGTTACCCTGAGCCAGGCTTTGATACCCATTCGACATCCTTCTCCGCTCATTCTGTACGACAATCTGCCAGCAACACTACCCTAGCCCTGCTCGAAGTCTTTCAAATCTACCCGCCGGCCCTGACCGTTACCCCTGATGGAGTTCTTGAGATCACAGACGGATCATCCAACGCGAGCGTCCATGTCGTTCCCAGTCGCAGGCCGACATGCCAAGAGACGCTGGTAATCCACTCATTCGGCGCCTCGTACGGCCAGCCATACGTTGGCAATTACACGCCTCCATCATGCTCATTCAATCGGGTGTCCTGGAACCTCACGGTCACTTCGTCCGGTAGACAATTTGATCGGCTGGGATCTGTCTCCTTCGGCGACATTGAACTCTTCCGCACCTCGACCGCCGAGCCGACTCAAAATGGCATTGAATGGACATATATCAAGGTAAAGACCAGCTCTTGTCGCAGTCAAGAGGATGTGCCTGACCATTAGCTAGGACATGACAAGCTTTCTGCCATTATTTCAGCAGGAGCAGACCATCATTCTCGATCTCGGAAACATCATCAACGACATCTACACAGGTCCCTTCAACGTTACGCTGACATCTTCATTCTTCACCGCGGACGACTCAATAACACCGGCAGACGAGATCATTGCCGTTTCGAGACGACAAGGAGCTGCGGGCCAGCCGAGCTACTTTATCGTTCCAGATCAGACTGCTTCCAACAACCTGACACTTCCGCGCAACGTGAAGAAAGCAGTCTTCACAATTGGGGCCACTGGCCAGTCGCAAGAAGAGGTGCTTATTTCGTTCCCCTGGATGCCTAATACATCACTGACGTAGGCGACCAGTTTTGGTGGAGCAACGTCTTACAGTCCGAGATTGATACCTTTCCTTCTTACGGCACCCTCTACGGCTTCTCTCCATTTCGCGAAGTTCAGCTTCTCATCGATGGCATGCTAGCGGGCGTCGCATGGCCTTTCCCCATTGTTTTTACCGGCGGCATTGTGCCAGGTAAGAAACCAAGCCATTCATTCTAACTCTAGATCGCACCACTGACAACTTCTTGACTCCGTAGGTCTCTGGCGTCCAATTGTGGCCATCGACGCGTTCGACCTGAAAGAAGACGAGATTGACATAACGCCTTGGCTTCCGCTATTGTGCGACGGAAACAGCCACAACTTCACGATTCGGGTTTCTGGGCTCAACGATACTGGCAATGGCACCGCAACTCTGTCCGAAACGACGGATGGCTACTGGTGGGTGTCAGGGAAGGTCTTTCTGTGGCTCGATGCGGCAAACCATGTGACCACTGGTCAAGGACCGTCAAAGGTGACCCCTGCGCCAAGTTTTCGCGTTGCCTCGCAGGTCTACAAGACATCGAATGGGTCCAATGAGACTCTGACATACCAGATCGACGCGCGCCGGAGCTTGTCTTTCGAATCTACTCTCAAGCTATCGAACGGCACGACAACAGCACAATGGTCTCAGGATCTTGACTACACAAACAGAGCGAACTACACCGACATGGGGAATGTCCAGACCAATATCCAACGCACGTCTGGTCAAGCCTTATCCTCCAGCGGCTACGCGCGACAGTTTGACTATCCCCTATACGCATACAGCACAGCAGCGACTATGGGCGACAATCTCACTTTGACCGCAATCGTCCAACGGGGCAAGACAGAACGAACTCTCGGTCAACCAGTCTTCCCTACCGGTCTCGAATCCTTCTTCGACATCGAATCTATCGATTCCACCTACAAGAATGGCTTCCAAGGTGCATCCCTCATCACCGCGCAGAATGGCTCCGCAACCTACATGGCCAACAACACCGCTCAGGCTTCCTATAGTTTCGGGACCACGGAGCAGGATACGACGTTTTCGGGCTTGCGCACGGCTGATGATCAACAACGAACTTTGCCCTACGGCGAATTCCCGGGTATTACGCAGAGCTCGGAAATTTTCCATCGGCATGCGCTGGCTGTGAATGGGAGCGTGGTGCAAGATGAGGAAACCTTGCTGGGTAGGACGAGCGTGACACATGACCTGGACATGGCTGGACAGCAGGAGCAAGCGCCGCTGCTACTGCGTGGGTCGCTGTTGTCCGGCGTTCCGGGGCGTGGGGGTCGTATCGTCAGTCCGGGCTCAAAGAAAGAGCGAGGAGGAAGGTTTGCCTAGACTCTCGGCGGTGGAGAAGAAATGGAGAATGGCTTCGGGGCGAATTGTTGGTGAGGCAGAGGGGAGAGGAGGGTTCATTTTCGGGAGCGAAAGTTTTCAGCTCCGAGTATGGCCCGATGATGGGGAAGACAGATGTTACACTGCAGGAAGTGTACGCCAGTATCAGTATCATTATTCGACAGAGCAGGGTCCTCCGCGATGATAGGCGGATCGCCCGTTTGTATATGCAGGATACGCCACATTCGTTGTTGAAGATGCAATTTTCATCATCATCACGTCTTTATTTGTTTCGAGTGTGCATGGAAATGGAAAGAGCTGAAGTCGTGCCAAGATTTGGCACGCGAGCACTAAATCTCACGGCAGCTGCCGAACCGAACTCTCCTGACTCGTGATCTCACTAGCTCGAGCTAAACATGACACGCGCGAGAGAAGACACAGACGCGAGAATTTCCCGGTCTATCTTTTGTCTCATTTCAAAGACGGACTTGATGCTGTATTGAGATATACCACCAATCTACCCTCATTTTCCTGATGCGATGAAGCCTTTTTCTGCGGGGGGCCGCCTCCAGCAGCGTGCCTCGTACAGTACAAGCAAGTCTTTTCTTGCATACAGCAGCTCGCAGAGGGATGGTGTGTGTGTGCCCTAGCCTCCTACTCCCTGTCAGCAATTTCTCACAGCCGCGGTGCATATTCTCCCGCCCTCCGTGCACATGCGTGCAGGCACTTCGCACCCAGCGCTGGATTGCCGATAAGACACAGGTTACACGAGTGGGGACATTGGCGTTTGTGGCAGCCGCCCAGTTGCATGGTTCGCTTCCGGAAGAACCACTTCTGGCGTCCGATGGCTTGCAGACTGCAGTAGTAAGCCCCGGTCTGCAGTACTCGGCACGGCAGTTTGGATCCGGACATCGAGACCTGGAGATCTCGCACTTCCCTCCCCTACCTACCCTATGGAATACGAGGTCGCGTGACGACTCCCGCTGCGGGTCGATACATATGCTGTTGAGGAACGAGCTCAGGGAGGGAGGGAGGGGGCAACTGCGATAGACAATTCGCATCGCTGGCTGTATATCTACGCGATGTGTGATGTATGATGTGATCGGGGGTGTGTGTGCTTGGCCGGAGCGGAGGAGCTGTGCACATGTTGGTTGTTTTTTGATCTGCATGCGCTTGTGCCTCCCAGGGGTCTCCGCGAAGTCCAAGTCCCACAGACCCTTGAGATGTGTGTATGCCTCTGCGGGCGGCGGACATGAAGACACATACACGTTGAGACGCCCACTCATCCACCATCGATGAACACCTGCGGCACGATTTGATACCGGCCGCCGGGCAGCAGGGTCGTCCGAGTGATGCCATCACACTCGCAGACGCTCGGGATTTCCCGAGTGTAACGAGCGCCTGCCCATGGGGAATCAATCGGCAGAGTCATTTTCCACGCGAGGTGGGACATGTTGCATATCAAATCCAGCACGGCCTCGAGGCCGTCAAGGGATACCTTCTGCATTCGGCCCATCGATGACTTCTTATCCTGCAGCAGGAAAGCTTTTCAGCGAACAACAAGCGACAATAGTTCCATCGTGCTTCACACCGACAGCCGAGAAGCGAGGTTACGATGGAGCATCTACAGTGCTGCAGAAATGCCAACAACAATCTCCAGGCCTATGGGCCCCGACTGCCCTGAGCCCTCGGAACGCTTTGCAAGATTTCGAAAACATGCTGGTCAGGGCTGGCTTTGCTTGCTTCATGCTGCTCCCTCCAGCCCTAGTCAGGGAATGTGATTTGGCATGCTTGTCTCGGGTACCGCTCTGCAGTAGTAGCACAGGTAGGGCTTCGGATCTACACCACATGATCACTACCACCACCACTGTCAAGGCACAAGGGATTGCGATCGACAACGTGGGCAACAATGCTTGTGTGAGGAATGTGAATGTGAATTTGAGCTTTTGCGGCAACCGTCGTGCCCCAGCTAGCTATACTGGTCTCTCTACTCGAGAGAAAGTCTTCTCCAGCCGCGATCCTTTTGCGCTGTTGTTGGATCCTCCCTACTACTATTACTACTACTACTACTACTACTACTACTACTACTACTACTACTACTACTACTACTACTACTACTACTACTACTACCACAAATACTACTAATACTACTTAGCATGCTTGCGTGGGCTCTGCCTGCGTGGCCAAGCAACGCACGATTGCGTCTATCGACCGACCGGTGACGGCAATCCCGAATACCGGGTCACAGGTACTATTGAGACTCGACCGGCTCCACAGCCGCGACGCTCCTTCCGCACGGCTAGGTGTTTTTAACAGATCACAGTCGAGAACCGAACCGAAAGCTGGAAAATCTGTCATTCGTTTCAAACGCTCTTGGGGAACTTTTGCGGCGAGAAGAATGTTCTGGATTGCATTGCAGTGCAGCTACTAGTAATTGCTATGAACGCTGCATCCGACGGACTAGACACCGTACGAATTGTGAAAGTAAACAGTCGATTTTGTCCGCACAAATGGAGTGAGAGGCTCACAACTCAGTGGATCGTTCACTAAAAAAGTCTATCCTCAGACCCGCGAAACGCCAAAATAACTCCCTACTTCCATTTTACCGAACAAATCCTCAATCCTAGAACGCCGTCTACATCAAGCTAGGTAAATAGACCTGGGACGACACTTCCTTTCTTCCTCACTATCTAGCCAGAAAAACGCAAAACTTAGCTCCGAATCGCGCAAAGGAATTAAATAAGTTCCATATCTGTATAGCGAATTGCGATAGATAGCCCCCTAGGGAGCAAAAAGAAAGAAAGAATCTTTCTCTTTTTTCGCAAAACCAATCAGTCTTGCGACAGCAGCACAGACTATGATACTGTTCCAAATGTTGAAGAATGAAGAATCCACAGTAGACTTTTGTCGATCAGAATAATTATAAGGTTAGCTACATGTACGTTTCTCGCACCGCGAGAGGCGCTCAATGTTATGATGTCTGACTGTCTGTTGTCTGTCAGTCATACCAGCCAGCAGCTGATCCGCAGCGGTGGCATCTTGCGGATACAATGATGTGATGAAAAATGGCTTCTAGCGGCAGGCAGAGTTGCCATACATTTCCTTTCCCGTTCGCCCAGCAGCGCTAGGCCGGAAAGCTTCTATTAATGTGTGTGTTCCGCACGTCACGTCGCCGTCGACGATGCGATGAATTGGGCCTTTCGCTTCCAGTCCGACTGAGAGCCGCCAGAAAGAAGCTCGGGACCGCGATCGCGAGGAAGAGATGCATGCATCATTCATCAGCTTTTGGGAAGGAGACGTACGTACCTATTACTTGCGAGTGCGTATAAAATACCGCGGGCGTTGGAGGAGGGAGGGAGGGCTATGCAGCGACAGCGATAGCGACAGCGAAGCAGGTTAGAGTTTTGCGCGGAATGGTATGAATTACAATTATCGTCGTCGCCGCTGCAGCAGGGGATGATTTTGAGTGTAACTGGTGATCCGTTGGATGACTTCTTCTTCTCATGGCCGACGTTTTCGATTCGATTCGATTCGATCGAGGGATGCGACAGACAGACTTCTCCACGATTATCTACCGGCGATGAGGGAGCTACTTGACCATTGACGACATGTTCCAAATCTGCAAAAGGCACCCGGACGACTGCCGTGTCCATCTGCACAGCACCGTGTCACCGCATCTCGAGGGAACGAAAATTCACAGCCAACCAAAAGGAATTGACAGATCGTACTCACCAATTGCAGATAAGATGTAGACAATGATCGAGACGGATAGTCAGATCCGGATGAACATCTCCAAATTCAATAAGGCTATCTGTGCAATTTCTGATTCTCAGCTAACGACACTCATCTGCCCTGTCATCGACACCCTTCGCTTCCAAACAGTCGCATTCGTCTTCCTCGTCGTTTCAAGCAATCATAGCCTCGCAGAATAGGCGCGGGTCACTCCGTCCCATAGCTACGCCTCGAATCCTTCAAGAGCAAAAGCAAACCACGTGAAGTTAGACCTTGGCCATGCGCGCTGGAACCTCATCCACATCGTCATCACTCTCGTCTTCTCCGAAAAGATCCTCGCCCGGTTTGGAGCCGAAGACGCCTGGATCGTCGTCGAGCATCTGCAGTGCTTGCAGTTTGGCCAGACGATTCTCTTCTTCCATGATACGTTGCGCTTGACGGGCTTGCTCTTGCGTTGCTTGTTGCTTTCGGGGCGTGTTGTTTGCTGAGGTGGGCTTGCTCTTCGGAGGGCGGCCGCGTGGTCGTCCAGTACTGGTGGATTTGTTCGAGCTGGAAGCACCATTGGTGGCTGGTGAGTGGCCGTTCGCGGCATGATCACCAAAGTTACCGCTGGCAGCTTGGTCGATCATGTCTTCAAGATCACTGCTATCACTGCCATTGTCTTCAATGGTTATGGGCTCTTGAGCAGTAGAAGGGCGCATACTCGGCCGTTTACCAGCTGTCTTGCTCTTCGTCTGCGGCGTAGCAGCTTCGACTTCGTTCTGCAGCTGTTGCGCAGCAGCATCTGACTTGGAGCGAGTTCCTCGCTTTGGGTTATGATGGCGGTCGCGGAAATTGTCTGGCAGCTCTTCAGGACCGTCTTTGTCGTCATCTGCGTGGCGATTCTGCAGATATCCAGGCAGCGAACGACGATCCTTGCTGTTGTTAGACCTCGAGGTTCCGTTGATGGCAACGAAACTACCGCCGCTGCCAGGTTCCTCGTCTTCGTCCTCAATGTCAGAGCCAATATCGACCTCTTCGTATTCTACCTGTCTCTGGTGTGTAGTGCGGCGTCGAGCGTCTCTATTGCTGGCAGCAGTAGGCCAAGCATTCTTGGCGTCTCGCTTACCATTTGGATGGCGTTGTCGATGTGTGTACCCATAATTCTCATCCTTCTCGACCGGAATGAGCGCCTTCTTAGAACCTCCCTCAATGATTCTGCCTTCCTTCACGCGCTGCTCATGGTAGCGTTGCTGCTCGGCTCGGCTTTTGCCCTTGGGGGCGACATCACTCTTGAGCAGCAGCGCGGCAGACGGGTCCTCCTCACGGGCTGGTGTAGTTCCGTCATCCATCTCATGCTCAGCATCCACGTCGCCACTCTGGCCACCAGCCGCCGCCAATGCTGCCTTTGCGGCTTGACGCGCCTGTTCCTGAGCGAGGGTCGCGCTGGGGAGTTTCATCTTGACAATTCGCTTCTTGCCTTTGATGGCGGCCTGGAGCATGATAAAGCGGCCCTCGGCTTTAGCTCTCTCCAGTGCTTTCTTCTCCTTCTCCTTCTCGAATTGGCGCTGGATCTCGTTCTTAGCTTTGCTGGCCATGACACCCTCGGCATCACCGGCAAGATCGTAAGACCGGAAACCAGCAGCAGCGAGACGCGGCTTCTTAGCTTTTCGTCCTTTCATAGCGATCTCGTCTTCGAAATCGCCATCCTCCTCGCCATCCCCGCGACTTCTTCGACGCTTGAATGGACGTAGTTCCTCGCCAGTTGGCTCTTGGGAATCGTCCTCGCGATTGTGGCCAGGATATTGATATGCACTATCCTCTGGGTTCGGATACATGTTGGCCGGAGGTGCACCATACCCTGAGTAACCAGCAGATTCGAGAGGTGCATAGCCATCTGGATAACCATTCGCAGGTGCTCCGGACACCATGCCATTTGGGCCAGGTAGGGATGAATTGGCTTGTTGTAACCTTCGAGCCAGATCATCTTCGTCCAGATCGTCCTGCAGTGCGCCTCTCATGGTGTAGTCACCCGCACCGTTTGTACGTCCAGCTGGAGCACCGCTACCCCCGAGCGCAGGATCGAGAACGCTGTCATCGTTGGTGTATTCCATCTCCATCTGCGTCTCATCCACCCGGCCATCTTCATCTTCGTCGACTTCCTGGCTGGGGTCGATCTCCTTGTTCTTCTCGGCTTCGGCTCTCGCTCTCTTGAAGCGTCTCGACTCCGCGCGGTTGGCTGGGTCGTCGTCTTTCAGCCAATTGAGATTGCTGACGCTGAAATCGACGAGAGCTTCGACACTACGGACATCGGCGACTTTCTTCGTGTCATGGCCAAGAAGGGTTCCCTTGGGCTCGTAGGGTTGCATCTTGCCCTCTCGCTTGCACGCACCGGCGAAGCAAATGCCAAGACAGTGTGGGCAAACCCAGTCTTGATTCTCCATGATTTCCAGAGGGTATTTGTCCCAGCCGCGGAAGAGTGTACCATAGCACCAAGAGCGATCACACTGCGTACACTTCGCCATCTTCCAGGTAGGGTGACGATGGCAGCAAACATGGCAGGACACGTTGTTCTTCAGCCAAGTCTTGCTCTTTTTCTTCTGAATCTTCTTGATCTGGCCATCGTCACCTACGACAATCTCCTCGTCCGATTCATCGTCATCTTTTGGCTCATCCGCCGGCTTCTTGACGTCCTTGAAAGGTCTGCGCTTGAGTTGGTCCTTGCATACTTCGGCGAGCGTCTTCTTGCCGTAGCGGCGGCGTTCTTCGAGAAGGGGCAGCGGGGTCTTTTCATTCTGGGCACCATCAAGCTGAATGATGAGCTTGCGCCAAGTGTCATACTTGCTCGCGAGCTCTTTCCATCGGAACTGCTCAACCCACCGGTGTCCACTCAGACATGCGCAGGACCGACCCATAGCATAGCAATCCATGCACACATCGTAAGGGTCGCCTTCTTCGCCATCCGCGGAGTGGCCGAGCATGTCCTTGCAATTCGGACAGGTGAGA
The DNA here is from genome assembly GCA_963674455.1 of Lecanosticta acicola. Lineage (NCBI taxonomy): Eukaryota > Fungi > Ascomycota > Dothideomycetes > Mycosphaerellales > Mycosphaerellaceae > Lecanosticta > Lecanosticta acicola. The sequence continues at coordinate 14,009 of CAVMBE010000077.1, forward strand.
AATCGGTTGAAGATGTTCATTCGACAATAGGCGCAGGTGACGTTGGAGTCAAACGGGACATACTCGAGCGATTTTGGCGTATCACGTTCCTCCGGGCTGAACATCTCGCCAAGTAGGATCTGCTTGTACATAGCGAAAAGGCGCTTGAAGTCCTTTTGCAATTGCTTAATCTTGCCCGAGAAGAGGAATTGTTGGCCCTCAGTTGCTGGCATACGAGAGGCTTGTCCAATAGCCTGGGTGAGGAGGGAGGCATACTTCTGTAGTGTATAGTATATGATGGCCTTGTTCTTATACTGCTCGTCACGGCAAACGATTCGACTGCGCGGAAGTGCTTCGTTCAGTGCCATCTCAAGCGTCTCGACAGTTGTGCGGTTCCATGCGACCTTCATCGTACGCGTGCCTCGGTTCCAGACTTGGTGCGGCGCAAGCGGTGGGATCAGGATGAAATCTCCGGGTCGCTGCTCCACCACGTACACGTTGAAGGGTGCTTTCTTCCACGCAACAACCTGGGCGAAGTGATTCTCCGTTTCAATGTCGTGTCCGAGCACACTCAGCCAGTACTCGGAAACCAGGTGGCGATCCTTTGACTCGGTCATGAACCAAATAGATGATCCAGGCTTTTCTGCCTTGCCGTCATCCGACACAGTATTTGATGCTTCCACCATGATATTCTGGCCTAGAGAAGCGCACATCTCGCGATGAGCAGGTGTATATGTCCCTTCATGTCCAATATAACACATCAGGTTCTCGGCGCGCATATCTGGCGGCAGCGAACTCATTAAGTCTCCGGCTCTTCCAATTCCCCTGCCTAGCTTCTTGCCCGGTTGCGTACTCGTCGGGTCAGGCACGGCACCAGGACCGCCAATCTCACCCGTGCTATCATTGAGGTACGACAGCATTGGCGGGATGTGCTCTTTCAACTTATCCCACCAGACCTCAGGGCAGTCGATATCTTTCAGGTAGACCCTCTGCCTGCCCTTCTCTCGGTACGCCCCAGGCTTATCGAAGAATTGGTTCGTGAGGAGGCCCATATTCCTCAGGTAATGCCCCATTGTCAGAGGCAGGTTCTCCTTCGCAGTGAGGTTGCGCGCGTATTCAACCTTCTCGCCGCAGTTGTCGCGGAGCCATTTGGGAGTGAAAGTCCATGGGTCCAGACGATCCTCGAATCCGTCAATAACAAGAGGCTTACCGCCGACAATCACATGCAGAAGGACGAGTTTTTCGAAATTAGCAAGGCCTTGTTGGTCGATCATATCACAACTGATCCGATCCACATAATTGAAGTGAGCATTGTTTTCGACCAGTCTCTTGAGATCGAAGTCAGGCGCGATGGGCTCGAAAGATGCCCGAGGGCGTTGTGCAGGCATTGCGGCGGTGTGGTATGGGTCTGTCTTTGGCGAGGTGGATAACAGCTCCACGCGGACGCCTTGAGCAGCGCGGTCACAGGACGCCGCGCATGACGGCTCGGCGGAAGTCGAAGGCGCGTCGTGATTGGGATGATCGTGGTCGCGCGATTCTGATGACTGTGTTAATGTTCGAATAATGGGCACGCGCGCGCGGTGCGGTGCAGAGGATGTAGAGGTCGTGAAGAGGATGAGTTGAGTTGGAGATTGAAGCTCACTTCTCGAGATGGCGCGGGCAGATGTGGAGGTCTTGGCGCGTCGACCGAGCCGAACCCTAAATCTTACTTTCTAGAGAAGCCGCACAGGGCACTTGGTTCTTTCCTTGACAAAGGTTTCACATGCGACAGCCTAGCGTAGGTCAGTATCTTCCATCTCACGTGAAAGCTCATTCTGAGGTAGGCCACAGCTCAGTCTCGCAATGGCTTCTCCATTCCGCATTTCACATCTCCTTCCCCGGCCCACCTCTTTCACGAGTACCTCACGACAGCTACAAAGCATTCGGTTGAAGAGATGGGCAGCTTCCCTCCATGGCAGCAGGGACCGCAATGGGAATGCTGGCAAGGCTCGATATCTGGGCAAACAGGTCCGAACAACGGCGACCGCGACGACGACGCCAAATGTGCACGTCGAACCTCTCCCCGCATACTCTCCTCCGACGCAAGGTCTCCTATCCCACCTCCCACGCACGTGGGTCCCTTACGCCGAACTCATACGACTTGACAAGCCCGCAGGTACATACTATCTCTTCCTGCCATGTCTGTTCAGCACTTTGCTCGCCGCGCCGCTGACCTCGCCGATTGCTTCCCCCTCCACGGTCCTGGGCACCTCCGCTCTCTTCGCTGCCGGCGCCCTTGTCATGCGAGGAGCAGGCTGTACCATCAACGATCTTTGGGACAGAAATCTCGATCCTCACGTCGCCAGAACTCGATTGAGACCGATAGCAAGAGGAGCAGTGACTGTCACGCAGGCCATCCCGTACTTGGGAGTACAGCTTTTGAGCGGGCTCGCGATACTGCTACAATTCCCATTGGAATGCTTGTTTTACGGCGTTCCAAGTCTCATATTTGTTGGAATATATCCGCTTGCAAAAAGAGTCACGAACTATCCCCAAGCCGTTCTTGGCCTAACGTTCTCCTGGGGAGCAATTATGGGCTTTCCTGCACTTGGGATCAACTTGCTGGAGAACACGCCTGCGCTTGTGAGTGTCGCTTGCTTGTACGGTAGCTGTGTGGCCTGGACGATTGTCTACGACATGATCTATGCATATCAGGATATCAAAGATGATGCGAAGGCGGGCATCAAGAGTATCGCTTTGGCGCAGGAGAAGAATGCTAAGGCCTTCCTGAGTGCTGTCAGTGCAGTCCAAGTTGGACTATTGGCTGGTGCGGGCGTTGCGATCGGAGCTGGACCCGTCTACCTCGGCGGTGTTTGTGGAGGTGCGGCTGCCACGTTGGGTTACATGATCTGGAAGGTCAATTTGAAGAGCGTGGCGGACTGCTGGGCATGGTTCAAAAAAGGAGCCTGGTTTACCGGAGGCGCGATAAGCCTGGGCCTTGGAGCCGAGTATGCAATGTGGTATGCCGGTCTGTATGGAGAAGGAAGCACAGAAGAGGAGGGTCCAATCGCGGCTGATATTAGATGAGATGGAGACACGTTGTGGTTCACGTCCATCTTGGCAAGGTTTCTCCGGCCATGTAATGTGAAACAGTGCGTGAAAGCGCAAAGCCACCCAAATCACTTGGACTATTCACTACAGGCTTCGCACTTGTCAGGGAATAATAAAAGCGCTGCTGCGGGCCCGTTCAGAACACACCATAGGACCCTTTCACTCGCTCAGCAAGGCGCGGCATGATTGGGGCACTCATACACCATTACAAGACGCCCAGTGTGCCGCACTTTAAGGACTATGTCACGTCGGTCTCACATGCCATCACCTGCTAGTTGGCCCGGTGCGAGCTCCATCGAACGACCTGCGCGACCAATTTCATTACCAGCATCGTGGTCTGCATCACCAGCCACGGCAGACGACGAATTTCTGGGCAAGATGTCGGACAACTCGAGAGCGAAGCGCAGGAACAACGTCTGGAAAGGCGTGAAGAAAGCACTTTGCGGCTCGCGTCGTGCGAACCGCGAAAGCCGCGTATCTGCTCCGGATCAAGACGTAGCCCTCGCAAAGAACGTACCGCACGTTGAGAGATTCATAATCCCTTCTCAAGTTAGCGAAAGTCATCCATCTGGCATTTCTGGAGCGGCCGTGTCAAACGCCACTCCACTTCCAAAGGTCGGCATCGTGGACTCATGGCTGCATAACGCCATCTTTGCTCTGGCAGACTTGGCTGTTGCTGCGCCTGTCTACGCTTTGGATGAGGGCGTATGGCGTCTATCTGCCGAGGTCAATGGCCGTCCACATCTGTTCAAGGAGGCCCGCGGGAATGAGAGCCACAATAAATACACAGCAAGCCGTTCAAAGACTCCTGATGATCCTCCTCGCATTCACACCCCAGAATTTGGGCGCGAGCATACAAAAGATACAGACAGCGGGCATGACACCCTTCGGAACAACGTCAGCAAGAACGTGCATCCAGCCGCATCAACAGAATCATGGGAGACGGTCGCTTCCGAGCAGCAGAATACAGCTTCCCGCCTATACGTGCAGGGGTCCTCTCGTGAACAGTCGCAAGTTCGTCCTCCACTGCGGGATACTCGCCGCAAGAAATCGAAACATGAGACAAATGCGCAGGGTGGAGGACGTGGCGCGACTTGGTGGGCTGGCTCAGTAATGGAGAACGGAATTGACATAGGACCCGCCGTCAGCGGCATTGGTTGGAGAAGAGATGGAAGACAGATATCCCACGATCGACTCGATTGGATGCGCAGAGCTAGAAACCCAGCCCGATGCCCAGGGACGAACTCATGAAGGAATTGAGAGCATGTCGATAGTGCCTGGAAGGATACGAGACGCAGAGGTGCGGCCCACGATTTAGCAGTGAGTAGGTAACTTCGTAAGTACTTTCGACCACTTTCTCTCTTTCCTTCCTTTTCATTTGACATTTTGATTTTCTTATTTCCTTCGGCAAAGTCAAAGGCCATGCGGCGGGATTCCGTTTGGCAGATGTTCCATTCACCCACAGTCCATGAGACTCGGCACGTAGGCCGATCCCCGTCTGCTGCTCGGGTCTCTCGGCTGCGCTGGTGAATTTCCACATGTTTCTCACGAACAAGAACGCAAACCTAGCGAGACAACTCTCTATTGCGCGCATTTCATTCATTTCTCTAGCACAGGAACAACCCGCCAACAGTATCGCTCGCAAAGCTTGCTCTTGCTGAGGACAACTCGAGGACGAAGGAGAGAAGGCCACGCAGACAGTCACAGGTACGCAAGACACAATTCCGCCCTCACATCCTCAGGTTGCCACTTACCAATGTGCAGACTCCTTCAACAGCAACACCACTCGGAGCAAACATGTCTACCACCGCACTCTCCAACGCCACACGCGCGCTGCGCACCTACGCGAAGCTCCCACTCACTACCACTACCAAGCGCACATTGGCAACCACCACTCGTCTCAACAAGCCCCTCCACATCACCGGTCGCATCGAAGGTCTGCATCGCCCAGATGAAAACGATAACACCCCGTTACACTGGTCGGACAAAGCTTTCCTCCTGCTCGCGGGCGTCGGCGCGGTTTACCTTGGTTATCTGGCCGTCGGGGAGATCAAGGAGGTCACTTGGCCTTGGATGAAGGAGAAGGTCGAGAAGGCTGAGGAGAAGAAATGATGGAAGGAGAGCAAGGAGCCGGGTGGGTGGGCGAAACGAAGGCTGTCTATCACGTGACCAGCTTCGCCCAGCGGATGAGTGAATGCAAATGAACAGGGCAGAGACAACAACAGTACGAAGTCTTTTTACTCGATCTGGAACATACATGACGCTTCGCCAAACAGTACTCGGTGTTTTGGATGTTTTCGGGGTTGGTAGACATTTTCGGGTTTCGGGGCTCGAAGCTTTGCCACGGGAAGCAAGGCTGACATAAAAGACACAAGGAAGCTTGTCGCTCGTCGATCGAAATTCCTTTTGACCATATCCTTTTCCTTCGCGATTTGTCACATTGACAAGCCGAGAACAGAGCACTCCCTATGTTCCGACCATTTCTGTCTAGACAAGCCATCTCGACGCTGGCCGGCAGGGCTGGTCCCCGGCTCCTCAAAACAGCACACGCACCAGGGCCAAGACTACTATATTCTACCCTCGCCGGCCCACGATTACTTCGATCAGACAACGCAGCTCCAGGTCCTCGACTCCTGAAAACAAATTCTCATGCTCGCTCCCTTAGCACCGCATCACCACCCCCACAACCTCAGACTCTGGCTTCATCTCGTGCTCAGACTGCTAGCAGCGACTATCGGGCTTCCCCACTTTCCATCTCCTCCCACTCTGGAGCCGGCATTTCCGCGCCGGGTTATAAGCAGTTAGATGCTCAGGATGTCGTCTCTCTAGCGTTGTGGAGTAGTGCGACGGTTTGGGCTGGTGGGAGAGTCGGTGAAGAGATTTGGGGGCGTGATGTGGAGACTAAGGACGTGGGGATTGAAGGAAACCTGATGGATAGGTGGGACGCTTGGGAGAGGAAGAGGGTTGGGTTGGATTTGGAGATTTAGGTTGTTGGAACGTAAGGCAGAGCTTGCGGCTCGGAGGGCTTGGGATCGTCCTCAAGACGTATGTTGTGCCAGCCCCTACTCAAGACTATATTGAGGAGGACACCAGACTGATGAGCTGCTGAGCGTATTTCTCCGTATAACCTCGCGTTTTCACGTGCTTGCAGTTACGTAATCCAAAGCGCTAGCGCCCTTTTGTTAAGGATGTGATCTTCCTCTTCGTTAAGGAGCTGAGAAGAAGCTCTGTTTCATGACTTGATCGTTGACGAAGAACAAGAACTTGTCCACCAACTCGCAAGTATCTTACTCAATTATCATCCACGGGATCTATCGTGTTATGTTGTGAAAGCACCTCAATGGGGATGAAGTTTGTTTCATTGATGTTCGTTCGTTAAAAAGGCTGAGGTACTCATCGTTGCAATTCCACACACAAGCAAGAAGAGCAAAGATAGCGTATAGGAAAGCTCCTTTAAAGAAAGTTGCTCCGGGAGAAAAAAGAAAGCGACCAGGGCATGCTGACAGGATATGTCCAAAAGACGGTTGTAAGGGAAAGAATCAGAAGAAGGATGGCAAACAAAAAGGCTCTCGACATGGTGAGTTCGCGAGCGGGCTCCTACTTACTTGCTGCATCCGTTCTGTCAAGCGTTCGGAATTGGTCTTGATCGAGCATATCTGTAGACTTCCAACAAAAGTCAATGTCCACTTCACTTCTGCTCTACACATTTCGAATATGTCTGTTGTGTTCGTGCAACAGCACTTAGTAAGCAAGCCATGCTCCGCGCTAAAAGATAGCGGCGCGCACGGACTTACGTGTCACATGTTTACCATGTCCAACTGACTGTTATGCATGGTCTGAGGCTGATTGTTCTTTGATCTGTAGACCGGACGTTCCAAACCCATCCGGGTGAACTTCGGGAGCTCACATGCCAGCATGCCAGCAGCCGCCGAGCGACTTGCTTCCGCCACGGCTGTTCCAAATTGGCGAAATAGAGCGGCATCACGCCCATCGAGAACGGACCAAACGCCAACACCCCATGACCTTCAGCAAGACTCCAGCTCCACTTTCTCTTCGTTCCGTCCCTCCGCCTCCTTATCATCACAGCCCTCCTCCTCCTCCTCCTCTTCCTTCCAAAGACTAATCTTCGGGCCTTCGACCGCCTCACTCTTAGCCTTCATCTCCTCCAACTTCTTCTGCATAAGCCACTTGAAGCGAACGACATTCTCCAGAGCCCGGAAAGGCTGGGCCTGCTCTGCTGCTTCAATCTGCCTGATGCGCCGCACCTGGACCTGGAGAGGGAAGTGTTCGAGCATGGTGCCATCCATGTCTCCGGCGCAGGACTCGCATACCTCGAGTCTGCATCGGTTGCAGATGTAGATGGTGTGGAACATACCGTGGTAGTCTTTGAGAGGATTGCAGCAGGCGAAGAAGAGCGAGGGCGATGTTTTGGGGTACCATTGGTGGTCTGCGCAATCTTTTGACTTGATGGAGACGAGTGAGTTGCAAAGGGACATGTCGATGATGGTCGTTTGTCGCAAGGCGTGAGATGATGGACGCGTCGCTTGTCGTTCGCTTGCGAAGCCGGTGCGGATGGATTGGTTGCTGTTGTTGGTCACCCCGGCAACCCGCAAAGATTGGATGATGGTGTGGAGGGTATCGTGCAGAAGGAAAGATATCCTCGAGAAGTCGAAACGATCTTAATGTAATCCGAAAAGGAAGGACGATAGAGACATGGCTATGAAGCGCTAGCGAGTGAAGTACATTACCATTTCTGGAAAGCCTCACTTCCTGCCAGCATGTGAAGATATCTCCGACCTATCACAGCCCGCGTAAACGTAACTTGCTAGGCAGGGAGGTGAGAACATACCACATTCCTGTATTGTTCGCCGTGATCATCAGAGAAACACCTATACTAGACGTATCATAGGAGGATCATGTCTGAGACAAATGCTTCTTCCCAAAACGAGAATATTCTTTGTGACTGATCAAATACATGGTCTTGAGCTCAGCAAGTGAAGCGTTGAATGAACGGGTGTGCAGATCCGAGACACGACAAAAGGCAGTGTCATTGTTCGTAGAAACACTTCCTCGACAAGCTATCTCATCGTCAAACTACCTCTATCGATGAACAATGTCTCAGCCAAAAATGCCCACAGCGACAAAACTCTCAAAACATCCTCACCTCTTCGAATCAGGAGGTGTATCCTTCCTCCACCCCCCTTTCCGCCCATCTCATTCCCACCTCCTTCTCCGCCTCCTCCTCCTCCTCCCAACACCAACAACAAAAGCCATCATGCCATCATCCCCCTCTCAACCACACCCACCACTACCAACAGACCTCCAAACCTTCAAATCCTACATCCTCTCCTCCTCACCCCCCAACAGAACCCCCTTCCCCGACCCCAACGACTTCACGACCGCCGAACTCGAATCCCTCCTCCATTTCGCCCTCGCAACCTACCAGACCGCCCGGGAAAAACTCCAAGAACTTCTCGACGAAAGGAGGGAGAGGCAGATTTGTGAGGTTCTGGTATGTAAAATGGTTTCCCTTCTCCTTCCTCCAGCTCCTTCTTCTCCTTTCTGATTTGCTGACGGGGTTTTTTTTTTGGCACTCCTAGATCCAAGCACAAGAAACTCTCCTAGCCCTCCCCACCCATCCCCTCGCGCCTTACACCCATGCTTTTTACGATGTGGCATTGAGCGCCAAATTCGCGGATGATTTCCGGTTTCGAAATCTGATCGTGGGGTTGAAGAGTTTGATCTTACGATTGCAGGGGGAGAGAGAGAAGGTGGAGGGGAGGTTTCCGAGAGGTGGTGGTGATGGGGAGCTGAGTGGTGATGAGGACGATTGGTTTCTGGCGGGTGGCGGTCAGAAAGCGGAGCGAGAGCAGAGAGAATTATGTGAAGCTATTGAAGAGCACTTGAAGACGGGGAAGGAGGAGGAAGCGGGAGGTGGAAAGGTGGAGGTGAAAGTGATGATGGGATGAGAGCAGAGCGAAGAAGTAGGGAAGTCAGGAGATCTGGCTATTTCCCTTCAATCAGAGTGGATCGAGATGCGGAGTGAGCCTATCCTCAGAAATCTCATTTGCCATCAGCGAGCATAGTACTCCGAAATGGCGAATCTTTTGTATGCCTTCTTCCCACACAAGCCACTTCTTGACGACTTCGACCAATTTAATCAAACTTTGGTCTGGCATGAATTCCGTCGTCTTCCGTATTGTCCATTTCCTGGAAAAGGGCCTTAGTCTGCTTCCGCAGAATTCGCATGAGAGAGCTCTCTTTCAGATGTTCGGGAATCTCCACCTCGGGCATCTGCATCTTCTTCTTAGGTTCCTTCTTCTCCTCACCAGATTTCTCCTTAGTGCTGGTAGTGGTCTCGCCGTCTTTCGCAAGCTTAGCGGAATCATCGACAACTTTGGTCTCTTCCGCCACAGTGTCCGTGACGGTCACATAGCCATCATCGGTATCATCTTCAAGGTCCGCTCTGCCACCGACGATGGCGAGGAGAGTTTGGACGAAGAGTTCCTTGAGGTAGGCGAAGCTGAAACCTTCGGTGAGCTGGGCGACGACGTTGCAGATGTCCTCGTGGAATTCGATGCTGCTGTTTTGCTGGAGTTTCTGGCGCCAGTACTGGCAATACAGAACTCTCTCGCGCTCGCCGGGAAGCTTGTAGTGGTACTTTCTGTCGAAGCGAGAAGGACGTTTGGCAATACCAGGATCCAGTCGGTCAAGATGATTCGTGCTACCGATGATGAGCATGCCGTCATTATCCTCGAGACCGTCGATTTCGTTCAGAAAGTAAGAGCGAACTTCGTCCACGACCAAGCTGTCCAGGTCCTCGAAAACCAGCATGCAAGGAGCCATTTCTCGAGCCTGGCTGAATATGCTTCGAATCGAGTGCTGCATGCCTTGACAGCCTTTGAAAGACTTTACATACAAGCTGGCGACATCGCGCTTTTGGAGGGCGTTCATGAGGGCCTTGATACTGATTGTCTTGCCGCAGCCTGGAGAGCCGTGAAAGATGACTCCACGTTTCCAGGGCACCGAATACTCCTTGTAGACTGCTCGACTGTCGAAGAAATTGTCCACATCCTTGATCAAAGTGTCTTTCATTGCCGGATCGAGTATGACATCTTCCCAAAAGGACGACTGCACAGCCTCCCAAAGTTTGTGGTTCTTTGCCCAGTATCCTCCATCGAAGACGTAGATTTCCTCGTGCAGGTCCGTCGAGTACCTTCCCGCAGCTTTGATGAGCTTGTCGGCCGTGGGAGAGTGATTCTCGGCATCAACGTCAGTCTTGGGCGCGAGAACGAATTGCATCAGTGTCGTGCCCTGGTTATCCGCATCAGGCCAGTCCATAACGTAGACCAGAAAATCATCGCCGTCATAAGAGTACTCATGGAGACCGAACTTGACCCTCTCGAATAGCTTGCCTTCAGTGGCACTCTGTCGTCCTGTAGGAGCCGTGTAGCCTCTGTATGCAAGGAATTCCTCGCCGTTCCTGATCAGTCTCGCGGTAGCCTTCCCGGCTTCTGCAAATTCCATGAGATCGGCCTGAAAGACCGGAATCTCGGTAACGTGTTTATCTGGGTGGAGACTCCTCACGGCTTCGAACATGTTGACTTCGGTATCACCACGATTCGCAGAGAAATGGGATTTGAAGCGGCCATAGACAGTATCCTGCTGGCCATGGCCTGCATGGCTGGTGCCGTTCACAAAGTCGCCCATGTTGACGTATGGATCAGAGATGAAGCGAGAGGAGAGGAAAATGCGAGTCTGGAGATGGCTCGATGAGGGTCAACACCTTAGCTACTTGACCTCTTTATACCTTGTTTGGCGAGCAGGTAGCAGCAAGGCAGCAGCTGCAGGACGCCAATCGCTCTGTAGAACGTGTCGCCGCCTCCCAAGTTTGGCACATGGGAGACTGCATCAGGACACCGAGAAGGTATTCCAGTTTGGTCCGCGGCAAGCTGATTGGCGATTGCCACACCGGTCGACATGTAGAGCTGCCTGTTGACATGCCGCTAGCGAAACGGGAGACGGTGACACGGCGTCAGCAAAATATGTGTCAAAGATGCGGCGCGATCTTCGCTGATGATGGAATCGTTTGGACGTTGGCATGTGAAAGAGATGTCCCGTCGTTGGTGTGTAACCTGATCCAGGCAAGCTTTGCACGGGGAAGTTGCCAAGACCTGGATGAACCCCTGCGAAAGTCTAAACGGCGGAGAGAGCCAACAGTCGCGTGTGGTGTCCAGAAGATCTCCAGATCGCCAACATCGGGAGCAGCACTCACATTCAGCAACACCCTCACCCAACCATGTGGTCAATACCGAGCTGCTTGAGCCTCGCGCTCGTTGTGAGCCAAGTACAAGCACTCTACTTCTACCTCGACGGACCGACACAAAAGTGCTTCTTCGAGGTGCTGCCAAAGGACACGTTGGTAGTTGGTATGTCGAAACAATCCGTCGCATTGGCAAGGCACTGCACTCCGATACTGATGAGCTGGATCAGGACACTTCAAAGCGACGCAATGGAACGAACAGGCACGGTCCTACCAACCCAATCCTGACATGGTACCTTCAATCCTCCTCCTTACCCCCAATGCCATCCCTAACATAGCTACCTTCAGGGCGTCTTCATAACCGTCGACGAAGTCTTCGACTTCGTCAAAGATCACCGCGTCGTCTCTCAGCGCGGTGCCGCTGAAGGCAAATTCACCTTCACAGCCGCCGATTCCGGCGAACATCGCCTCTGCTTCACACCCACCAACGTTGGCGCAACCCACGGCTTCCTCTTCAGCGGCTACGCAGTCGGCGGAATCAAATTCGAACTCGACATGGCGATCGGCGAGACTACCCAGATCGAAAGCGCGGATAAGAGCAAGATCGACTCGGTAGTACAGAAGGTCAGGGACCTGAACGCGAGATTGCAAGATGTCAGGCGGGAGCAGGTTTTCCAGCGGGAGCGAGAAGCAGAGTTCAGAGACCAGAGCGAGAGTGTCAATGCGAGAGTGGCTCGGTGGGCGCTGCTTCAGTGCGTTGTGCTGGGCTTGACTTGCGCTTGGCAGTTGACCTATCTGAGGGCGTTCTTTATCAAGCAGAAGCTCACATAGGAGTTAACACGAGCATGCGGCATATCACGGGGGATGCAACGAGTTGTGTCTGGATGAGAAATACAGAATGGCTCGGGAAGTCACTTCGAATGTGCTAATAGACGTAGGGACGAAAGGCTATGTGTTTGAATGTCTTATACCGCTCCTTCACGCACCTGGTTCCCGAACAACCCTCACGCTACTTTCAGCATTCAGCACGTTCGAAAACCCAATGCGACAGTTGGAAAGACTGCGGTGCCGTACCAATACCCTGGAAAGTGAAATTACGAGTCATGCCAAAGTTAGGATGTGTCTACTTCGACGTTCATCACAGCTAGACGAGCCAACATCGAGAGAAAGTTGGTCTACAGAATCATACAACGAGGAATTGCTCTTCTTCATATCCGAAATCCACCGCTCCCGGACGGCCCGACAAAGTGTCCTGCGCAAGCGTCCTGAGCAGCACGCTCACCACGTGCGCGAGCGGTTTACACGTACCCAGATCAGGGTGGAAAGGCGGTTGAAGCTGTATACTGTACAGCAAGGGACGCACTTTCCAACTGACTCATCCTTCACAATGGCCAGCACTGAACACTTGACCAACGCCAGAAGAGCCACGCTCCCCAAAGCTGCAATGTAGCGACCAGCGGCAATACCTTCATGAAAATCCAAGCGTTGTCGAAGGGACGTGAATTCGAAGTACCGACCGCACATCACCGCCTCCAAGCTCGAGCCTGAAAGCAACCGCCCCCATGAGTCGTGTGTGGTATGCCGCCAAAAAGGAAAAGCAAATTACTCATGCCGAAATGCCCAGAGAAATGTCACCTGTCATTACTACCTTCACACTCCTAGGATTCGTGGTACCCGTTGTTTTATTTGTATCGCCCTCGACCGAGCTCCAGTCTACCAGGTCGATTTCCTTTAGTGCTACACTTCTGAACAATTCCAGCACCTCAACTCACTCCCTCCTTTCTCCCCTTTCCCTCCTCCTAACGACAAGCACATATGCCTGCTCCAGGGGATACGGAACATGAGTCTTGAGCGCTGAATCCAGAGAGACAGATATCAGAGGGCCGTGAGTATACGACGTTTGATGGCTTGAGAGAGTTCGCTGATCTCTGGGGCTTCAGAAGTCCTATTCTGAACGAACGCAATGGCGAATTATGGGTGCGGAAGGCGAAGGCTGAGAGACGGATACCTCTTTACTTGCTTGCTTGCTTGCTTGCTTGCTTGCATGCTTTGTAGACTCATCGCTATTAATGAGTGGACGGATCGATAGCAGGTTATATAAAATGTTGGATGTGATGTTGCTCTAGGCTTGGCTTTTGGGGCCGGTGTGGGATTGGTGCTCATGTCCTTCCGGTTGGTTGACATGGACTGATCCATACCAATGTAGTCTTCCGACACGCGAAGAGTCTCCGTCGGATCGCGATGCCACCTCCCGTATCGCAGGCCTACTAGGCTCATATATCGTCCAGCCCCTAGATTACTGTTCAGCTGGAGATTGGCTTTGACGCAAACCAAAAAAAAAAAAGAAAAGAAAAAAAGAAAAGGACCGGTCCTGCTTTTGGATCTAAAAAATATCTTATCATACCCTCCCTAGATAGATACCGCCTTTTTTTATATACCCCCGACTGAGCTTCCTTGGGCCCACAACCACCACTTCGAAACAGACATTACCGTCCGTACACCTTTCCACCAGGGCCCATGCACCCCTCTATCTCCAACACATACATCACCCATGCAGCTTTTCTTCTTCTCACGGAAAAAAAAAAAAATAACGTCCTCGAGTAACGGCAACTGCAATCGCGCGAAGCACTAGTAAAACTGCCTATAAACCCGCTACCAACGCTACATGTACCTACATCGACTCCCGCGCGGAAAACGGTGATTTACCTTATCTTCTCCGAGCCCACTCCCTCCCTTCCAAGTCCTCCCTCCCGTACGGAGCAGCGACATTATTCCTCTACCACGAGACTCTTCAATGTTCCCTGCGCATGGCGGGAGACTAAGGTGGGTAAGCAGTTGAGATTGGGACTGTAGATTGACTCAGATCAATATCTTCTGGGTTGTATAGATTAGTATGCTGTGAGGAAGATCTGAATGAAGATATCTCACGGCTGGGTTGGGTTGGGTTGGTTTGCTGAATCTTTCGATCAACGATCAACGTGGTCTGGGGCGGAGGAAAGCTCATGGGGCTTTTCCACTGTTCAGCCTTCTGACATACCTCAACTCGCCTGGCAGATTTATTCTGTGTCTCATTACGCGGACATCTGCGTTATTCCTCATGCTCCATGCCTTCATCATCATCATACTCCTCGCCATCTTCGTCCTCGGCATACTCCTCGCCTTCTTCCCCATCTTCCGCCTCGCTATCCTCTCCCTCGCCATCACTCTCCCCTCCCGAAGCCTCATAATCCTCTTCCAGTTCATCTTCTTCGTCCTGCAATTGCTGTTCCGCCTTCTGCAATTCCGAGTCTTCCTCCTGCCCTCCCGCACCAGCTTCCCCGTTCGCTTCGGCTGCTTTCCCCTCCTTATTCACATTATACGCCTTCGCTTTCCGCTGCGCCGCCATCGAAGCATCGTTCAATCCATGCCTTTTCACGTACTCGTCAATACCCGCGAAATCCGCTTGATCCAGCATGCTGAATTCTGTTTCTTTCACTTCGGCGTCTGCGCTGGGGCCTTCAGAGGAGGCAATCACCAGGTTGAAAGTTCGTTGGAGGACGGAGGTGTAGCTTATGGATTCGATGGAAGAAAAGGCGAAGTAGGACAGGGGCTTTTTGAAGCCGAAGACTATGCCGTTTGGGAGGAAGAAGAGGTATCCTGTCGCGAGTTAGTGGGACGTATTTCTTGAGGTCGCGGGGGGTTGAGTCTCACCTTCTTTTGTTCCTCGGTGCGCTTTGACGTGGTATGCCTTTTCCCCTTTGCGATGGGATTGCGGTATACTGCTTGCGAATTCGGCGTCTGTCGGTCTCACTACGTGCTTGCCGTATGGTTGTAGTAGCTGATTGAGTTCTCGCTCCATGACGGAAATGTATGTATCCCCTTCCGCTGCGGGTCTGCTTGATGAAGTCGCATCGTCTGGCTTGGTCTCGTTCAAAGTGAAGACCATCTGTTCGCAGGGCATGCCCTCTGCATTTGTCGCTCCTGATCGGGGGAAGATGCAGAAGTTCCATTGTCGCTGCTGCTTCTCCGGCACGGGAAGACAAAAGATCTCCTCGATCTGTCCGTTTCCAAGTGTATGCTCCCTCTCGTTCGTCTTGGGGTCTACGAGCCTGACCTCCTGCTTTTTGTTGTCCGCTTGGTCGGCGACAAGCTCGATCTTCAACTTCTTACGTGCTGGAACTTGGAAGCTGACGTTGTTGCACTCGAAGGAGACCGCTGGATTCGAGATCTCAGTCGATTTGGTGCCGTTTGTCACGACTGGGGCATCGTCGAGCTTCCTCTTCTTTGAGGTCGTTGGTATTGCTGATGTAGTTGATTGCTGTGTCGCCAGGACATATTTCGCGATATCCCCAAACAATGCCGGGAGTTCTCCTGGATATCGGTGGGCTGCGTCGAGGATGCGGTTCTGTAGGCTCCCGTCGGACTGAAAAGCGACAAACACGTCCTTGGCCCACGCTTCCGACATGGTATCTTCTCGTCCAGATATTGTCAAATGCGAAGTGTCCTTGTCGCGGGATGTCGTCGTTTCCTGAGAGAAGTTTAGAAGCAGGATGTCGTGTAACGAGCTCGTCGCGTAAAGTTGCACGCGTCCAGAGCACTTCCGACCCCATCAATTCCCCGGCGACATCAATCAAATATTACAGCCCCGTATAGCCAACCCATCACAGAGCACGACATCCCTTCATGCCACCGCCAAGATCAGGCCAAGGGTTGGCATTAAGCCTCTCAATGAAGTCTCCCGAACGCACAGCCTATCACCATTCACCAAGTCCAGCGTTTGGCGTCGGACAGATATGAATAGCGCAAGACAACCATGTCTTGGCAGGCCGCCGTAAGTACAAGGCCGTGCCCCAGTGCCATCCGATCTTCTCCTCTCGATGATGGGCTTGAATACTTGACCGGAAGTCGAGAAGGGGGATGGATGGACGAAGATGAGGTTGTTTTCTGATGACAGAATGTGGACGGCGAGGATCATCTTTTCTTGCCTGGGCCTTTTCGCATGCGCCCTTGCCCAGGAAAATGCAACCACGACCGCTTCGACGATTTCGCTCTTTCTACCCATGGGCCATCCAGACCGTATCGAAGCATCCATCATTTCCGCGGTGAGCAGACCTCACTTGCTGAGCTTACTGCGGAGCTTTGGCTGACTGTCTTCGCGCCCAGGACTTAAGTCAGACAGCTTACGAATTAGGTTGCGCGCAGGGTCCTTCGAATGCCGCGACGAGTTGCAAGTACGTGGATCCGGTTACGGTGACAGAGGGCGAGAGCACAGTCATTTTCACGGAGAGCTATAGAGGAGTGTATGTGCAAAGGGCTCATCAAGCCGGCCAAGACATTCGGTGAAAGCGAACTCAGCGCTGAATGTATTACAGTGATCAATCCAGGACTGCCGTACCACTCACAGTCGAATGCCAACTGGCAGGAGCCCACGCTGATCGCACTCCCATCGGAGTGGCTACGTCTGCGGTCTGCACTGCGATATCCACCGTACCTGGCCTGGGAGTGGCCGCAAGTACGTCGACGCTGGCCAAGAGCGAAGTCAGCTATGTACCCGTGACTATCACTGCTGGTGTAGAGAAGCTGGCCGCCGCGACTTCTTCGCGTACCACCGTGACATCTACCATGAGCGCCGCAGCACCTCCAAGGCCAACAGCCCTGGCTAGATTCGGGGCCGAGGGGGCACTCTTGATGGCCTTGCTGGCATTGATCTGAGAAGATGAGCCCGGATCGGCATACATTCGCTTCACTCCAGCGTGCATCCACGCCTGTGAACATAGATCTCCCGGCTGAGTGCAACTGGTCGCGAGGCTAGAGCTGAGCTGAGCTGAGGTCCTGTCGTCCAGAGACGCTTTTTGACGGATTTCTGGCACTTGGCGAATGCCCGCGACGTCAGCACGTGAAAGCATGCGGAATCTCCTGAGAGCTACGGAGCCTGACGGAGGGACAAATTTGGCTTGGCTGCTGACAAGCAGCCCCCGACCTTCGGCAAATTGGGAGAGGGTTTGCCTTTGCTAGCAATCACTTCGATTAGTGATCTTTCGTACCCTTTGGAGACCCCTGGGCCATCGGCATAGGATAGCTCGTGATGTGGAATCTACGGTGGAAGATGTGCTTGGACTGGTCGATACCTCACTACTGCAAGTCGTCTTGGAGTCTGCATCTGGAGAATCTGCTTGGACGGGGTGTGCTTCAACATTGGAGATTTGAATCGATCACAAGCAAAGCCTGCTACTCGCCAGTCTGACTGCCTACCAGCAGAATCACCTCACCCGTTCGCTGCTCGGACTCTGCGAGGGACACTCCGGTATCTACTACCTTGGTATTCTTTGGTAACCTCTCGCATGGAGAATCCTCTCGCCTCTGAGTCGGGCGTAAGACTGGCGACATGTCTATCACAAGCACCTTACGTCTGCCTCTTTCAGAAGCCGCGTTTCGAGTCACGTCACGTCTTTCTCGAATCTTCTTTTTGGGCCACAAGAACGATTCAGATCTCATCATCGTTGAATGCCCCTCGTTGCACCTCAGCTGTCGAACGTCTAGAAGGCAGCTGCGACGCACCTCACGGGCTCCTTCCTCCGATGCCCATGTTTCTCGGCCCGGGTTAGCGGGGAGCTACTTTTGGCAAGGCAACAACAAACCGCTGCAAAGCACATACCTTTAAAGGGCATCAACTTCGCCCTCGCTTCTCTCCTTTCCTTCCTACAACCAACACCCACCGCCGCTCAGAAACCCACCGCGACACTCGCGCACCCACGGCGGCATTATGGACCCCTTGGTGGCCCAGATGTTCGCCGATCTTGGCAACGAGCGTCGCGATGTCGTCTCTGCCCCTGAAGAAGACGATCGCGACCGAGGCCGAGGCAAGGCTCCTCGTCACGTCCGTGACGAAGAGGAAAAGAAATTCGCCGCGGCTGAGGCACACCGAAATCGAGCGCTTGAGGGCGCCAAGAGCGGCAATGCTAAGGGGGAGATGATTGCCAAGTGGAACACCCCTTCGATATTCGGAACGGACGAGATCGCGGAGAAGATGGAAAATCGGTACAGTGGACAGGGGCATCGACAGGCTCTTGAACAGCAGGAGCAGCAGAAGCGAGATCGCTCGCCAGGTGCTGTTCGACCGCCTCGCTCTCAGATCAACTATACTCACCGACCTGCACCACGAACAGATCCGAGCCGTCAGCGCGCACCATCTCCACGCGCTGCCGGCGCTTTCCGCTTCATCAAAGGTGCTCGTGTTGCAATTACAGGACGTCCTGGGACCTCTGCCGCGAAGTCGGTTGTGGCTCCTCCAACCCCGGAGTTCAGGGACCTGCTATCGTCAGCCCTGAATGTCAATGGTGCTAGCAAGACGTCCTCTTCCTCCACTGCCGCAAGCCGCCCTGCAATGCCTGCCATGCCGACTACGTTTCTCGCAGCATCCTCAGCAGCTTCGACGGCTAACGCGATCCAGGGTACGCATCGATTATCCAACGCTTCTAGACCCACAGCTGTGGGTGCTTCAACATCAGCTGGTCGGCGTTCTCATGACAGTTCTGCTGCAACGCCTGCCGTTGCGTCTCCTCAGCTCGGAAAGGCCTCGGTTTCAGTATCGAGCGCGAACACTGCTCCGCGCACAAGCTCTACATCTTCGGGCTCGACTTCTGCACCGGCGATACCAGGCTTCAACGCCTTGCCGGGAGCTTTCCCTGCCTCATGGAATTCGCCATCCACTTCTGGCGCCACTCCGCGAACCGTTCCATCCACTGGCAAGAGTCTCTTGGATCTTACGCGCTCCATCATGTCGAAGAAGTCTCAGTCCACGCAGTCCACAGCGATAGCACCTGCAACTTCCAGTCCACCGCAAATGGCATCAAGCACCGCGCAGCCCCAGCCTGCGGCCGCTCCTCGTTCAAGTGTTTCGCCTCAGACGGCAGGTGCATCTACTTCCTCTTTGTTGACCCCGTCTACAACTCCAGCGCCCGCGACAACGACGGCGAGACCTTCCGCAGTACCGCCACATGGCACGATTGCGAGACAGCGCGTGACACCTGCAACATCTACTGCCTCGCTGTCAGGACCTCGGACTCGTGCCGTTCCCTCTGCTGCACGAGCGAGAGCACCCTCGCTGGCTCCTAGTTCTTCCCTGGAACCCGTCTCAGCATCGGTGTCCGCTCCAGCGCCTGCACCAGCACGTCTGATCGCTCCGAATCCCCCGGGAGCGGGTGTGTCTCGTCCACCGCGCGAGCAAGAGATCGAAGATCGGGTCGTCAGCTCGCTGGCGTATGATGCCGCGGCTGATTTGACTCAGACTCAGGCTTTCCTGCACAAGTACCCTCATGGTGCCGAGTTCATCAATGAAGCTCACCGGAAGATCGCCGAGGAGGTTGTGGACCACTCCACTGACCCCGACAGCGCAGACGCGCGGCGTTACATCCGACTCTGGGGCAACCGCCGCGATCTCATCGGTATCGCCGCTGCAGCTCGTGCTGGTAGATATTCGGGACAGAGCGACGACCCGCTGCTTCAGAAGGTCTTGGCGGCTGCTCAGAAGGCTAGGGAGAAGGACGATGCAGAGCGAGAGGCAGCAGCTGCCAGCGCAGCTTCTTCTAGCACCGTTGACAGCAGCTCTCGCCGAGACAGCGCCTCTTCGTCTGGCACTCGGCACAGCGAGCCATCGCCTGGTACCACGGAGCCATCGATCACCGAACGCCTGCGCGGAATGATCACGGCCATCTTCTACAACACCGACGGCGTGTATCTATGCGAGCATCAACATCCAGTACCTGATCCAGTGCGAATGCGAGTCAACATCAACTCCACCGAGAGCATTTGCAATCCGCTCGATTACGCTGCCCAGCTTGAGGCCATCGCTCACGAGATGCTCCATCGCTCCAATGGCGGGCGGAAGTGAGCAGCCTCTGAGGGGACTTGGGAGGAGTGTGGTACCCGGGTGAGGAGAGTGTAAGAGATGTGGTGTGAGTTATCATTTTGCTGGGACAGCCCGAGTGTGAAGGACCTAGCAGGATAACAGGAGGATCTTGAAAGGGACAGCCCGAGCACGAGGGTCCTGGACGGAGGATCGTGAGCGGTTGTATGAAGAAGCTTGTATGTACGATAGCTTGATAGTCTAGGGTGGCTATGCAAAGTCCGTCAAGCTCAGATCGCGCTCCGTCTCTTCTACGTGCGGACTGATGTTTGATACCTTACTTTTCCGCGATATGCCAAGCGTGAGGTCGTGATGTGGCCCGTGCGCAATTCGGCTTCAACTTCCGTCGCAACACTGCGCATCTTCTCTCCCATCTCCTTCATCGTCACTTATGAGATGCGGCCATCGGTGACCGCGGAACCGAGAAGGAGGAGTCGGCAGGAAGGCAATAATCCGACGGGGCCGAAGCCTACAACTTTCTGGACGCGATCATTTAGGCGTGCAAGGCAAGGCGCAAGTCGGGAAAGATGAAACACTACCTACGCGCCGCGTGAAGCTGTACCATGCCAGCCAGTCGTTCCATCGACTTCACCTGCATCTGTGGCGTGCAGCTGCCGGAGAGATTGCCAGCCAATAGAGCGTGATGGACTACTGCGAAGTCATGCTGCTTGATGGCTCGACTGGGGCGAATGCCTCCATCACTAACGCTGGTGGAACGGGATGCTGCAGTGCCCAAGAGCATGAGCATGAGCATGAGGAGCAATATATGCGTTTCACACCTCACGCGAGCGGCGAGATGGGTCTACACTGTGCTGTGGGCGCGATGGGGATGGAGCCAGCGCGCGTGGATCCCGGTCTCGCGACAATAGAGAAGCGCCCACGCGAGTCCGGGCAACAATACGGCCTATTCTCGTCAAGTACTCTTCCTCTTTCCTATTCTTTCGTATTGTCGCGCTCGTTCCATTGTCGGATTCTCTTATTCTTTTGAGAAGAATAGCAGGAGAGTTCCATTGCCTTCGAGAGGCACGGAGATTTCTTCCTCTCCTTCTTCTTCTTCTTCATCTTCTTCTTCTTCGTCGACTCTTTCTTCTCTACTTGACACCACGAACACCATCTGTTGACTCCTTTGAACTCGCTGGACGATCACATTCGCCTCTCGACAGCAACAGCAACACGCGCCACGCGATACAGAGACTGCAGGACAGCTACGACACACCACTAATATCCTCACCAACGACAAGCCTCGCGAGCAACACATGTTTGTGAGACTCTACCCTTCCGACAAGTACGTTCCACCGTCCGCTCTGCTCACACCCCCACTGACAGCTGCTCGACAGACTCATCGAACTTCCATTCGAGGCTCGCCGCATCGAAGCCGTGGCCTCGAAACTCCAAGGCACCAAGACCAAGGCCGCCGAGAAGGGTGATACGATGGCGCTCTCCTCCAAGTCTCTGGCCGGGCCCGGATACATCATCTTGAACGGGATCCGGGTCATGAATATCGTTGGCTTTCTGGCGGTCATCACTGCCAGCGTGGTCATGCTCATCAAGATCGACACCGACACGCATCTGTTCTTTTTCGATGCCCTGAGCCACGTTATCACGCTCATTACAAGCAGTGAGTATCCTTCTTTCGAAAAGTCGTTGAAGCTGGCGCTGATGCTTTCCAGTCTTCCTTGTCACTTCGGAGATCTCGCTCTTCCGCGCCTACTTCGCGCGCAACTGGCCTCTGCTGAGCCCTTCGCATGGCTTCGTCACGCTCGCTTTGGCCATGATCGTCCTCGGAATCAACATCATGGGCAACCTCAACAAGCCCTCCGGCACCGCCAAAGAGCTCGGTCTCGCGTTCTGGCGCATCGTCATCGCGTCGGGGATCCTGATCTTCATTCTGGGCCACATCAACCTGCTGGCGGTAAGTCACCTCACCCCATCATTCCCATGGTCTTCTTCTTCTCCTTCTTCTTCCTCTTCAGCTGCTGACGTCTCCCGCAGAGCTACATCTTCCGCGACCGCAAGAACGGCATCACAGCCCGCCAAGTCCGCGCCCACGGCGCCGTCGCCGTCCACAACAAGACCGCTTCTTCTTCCAGCTGCCACGCGAGCGACGTGGGCTCCTACACCCCACCAGCACCTGTCCTCGCGCAATCGTACATCCCCATGCCCATCGCGCCATCCCCCACCAACGGCACCCGGAACCCCTTCCGCTTCAACAGCAACAGCGCCAGCAACCGCCCGCAATCCCAGGACCTCCCGTCTTACCACTCCGCCTCCGCCGCCACGAATCACAAATACCAACCGAGCGTGACCACCACCACCACCGCTCAAGAAGAAGATCGTCCCGTCTCCCCGACGTCGCGCTATTCCCGCCTCACGAACTGCACCAAGAAGAAAGTCGGCGGGCTCTTCTTCGGTCGCGGCGGGAATCGCGAATCCCTCGCGCCGCCTCTCCCCGTCAACCCCCAGCAGCCTCAGAGGGAGATGGAAATCTCGGCGCCGATGGGTGTGAATCCGCAGTTTGCGCATCTGGTCCAGCGGCCCGATAGCGCGCTGCATCCGAGTCGCAGTCAGGGGGAGTCGCAGGCGTTTCGGTGGAGGGTTTGAGCGGAATTAGAACGCAGGACGGGGGGTTTTGCGTTTCGTATTGTATTGTTGTTTGTCTTTTCTTTTTTTTTTTGGCTTGGGCTTGGCGGTTCCGCGATGGAGAAACGAGATACCCTCAGAACACAGAGATGCAGGTACAGATGCGGATGCGGGAGAGTCGCTCGTTTTGAGTTTCTTCGGGGGGGATTGGGACAGAGACAGAGGTAGAGGCAGAGACAGAGAGAAAAGAGGACGAGGATGAGGATGAGGATTTCGGGGATCTGAATAATGATTGCATGATTTTTATACCTTTTCTTCTTCTTCTTTTCCTCAACACATTCAATCGTCGTCGTGCAGTCGTAATCTCTCTTCTATCACCGAGACGATTTCTTTCCTGATGCCTCAATTCCGTCAGTAAATCCTCTCGTTCCAAACAAACAAAACAAAAGAAACTAAGAAAGAACAATTTTTTTTTTTAAAAAAAAGAACTCACCACTCCCTCATCGCCCCACCCCCGACATCCCCACACGCCAAATCCTTCTCCACCGGCCGCAAAACCTCCACCCACTCCCCCCATTCCTCTTCCAGAACTGCCACATGCCGCCTCGTCACGGGATGATTCCACATGGCCGTATTCATCGCCGGAGCAACAATCATACCCTTCACCTTCTTCTCCCCCTTCCCGCTTGCAACTCCTCCTCCGGGAAGACGACGCCGCACGGGATCAATCAACCCCGTGGTATCCCACGCCCGCGCCACCGAAGCGACGAGGTGATCGGACAAGCCGAGTGCGATTTTCGCGAGCGAATTCGCCGATAGGGGCGCGATGCACATGAGATCCGCCCAGCGGCGCAGTTCGATGTGTAGGATTGGGGCGGCGCGGGTCCAGGGGGGCTGCCATTCGTCGCGGTCGAGGTGGATCGCTTCGACGTTGGGGAGGCGGGAGAGGGTGGTGAGGGAGGGTTGTTCTGGGAGAGGAAGAAAGATTTAGAAATTTTTGGGAAATGTGCAAGGGGAGGGGAGGGGAGGGGGTATTTTGAAGTTTTTTTTTTTTTTTTTTGGTGATGGGTGGGGGAAGTGTAGATATACCATCTGATTGCCCTTGGAGGAATTCCGCCGCGCTGTCGGTGAGGAGGACTCGGATCGCGAGATTGCGATGTCGGGAGAGCGATTGGATGATATTGGGAATTTTAATCGTCGCCACGGATCCCGTCGCCGCGAGTAAGAGGTGTCGCTTGCCATCGTTGAGATGCTCCGAAGCCCTCAAGACCGGCGGGGGTGGTGGTAATGCTCCATTTGCAAATTTTATCTTCTTCTTGTTGTTTCCATCCGAGGGTTGGCTCTGTGCTTGTCCTGGTGTCGTCGTCGCGGTCAGGAACTTGACGAGCAGGGATCCGAAGGAGAAGATTACCGCGAGGGCGAAGAGTTGGCGGAGACGGTCTTCGATCCGGGTGAGATGATGGAGGAGTCTGTCGACGTTCTCGGGCGACCAGCCGGGTTCGGAGAGCCCGGAGGACATTTTTGTCGAGGATATGTGGTGTGGATGTTTTATTAGAAGAGCTGCTGATTATTAGAAGGGTGACGTGTGAACTTGGTTGTTGCGGGGAGCGGTTGGCTACTTAGGTTCAGGACGAGATATCGCCGAGGCAAGACCGAGGGGAGGGATGGATAGGCGTGAATGGGGGAGTGTGCGAGATTGTTTAGAGGGATGTGATATATATATTATTATCGAGAGTGTCGAGTATAGCGACATCCAGCAAATCTTGGCACTCATGCTCAATTGCTAACCAATGGACCTAACATACACCCGCCATCTACCTAACATACACCCGCCATATCCGCCTCGTCCGGTTTCTGCACCCCGTGTGAGCTGACACCATCATTATTGAGCCCCTTTCGCAGACTGATGTCCAGCTTTCCCGAAATCATAGAGCTATGAAGGACTGCTTTCAGTCCGGATTGGCCGAGTCGCCGCCTTCAGTCCTCTCTCGTGGTGAAATTCCGCCATCGGTCTCCTTCTCTCAACGGCTCATCTCTGGAGAGTGCACCCAAGACACCATTTCCTAGCATGACGCATTCTCGGAATAGCTTGGGGACGTTCATCTTGTCCGCCCACTTCCTTTCCATTAGCGCCCGGACGGCATCCGCTGCCCAGATAGTATAGTCCTCCGTTCCATCAAAGCACGGCTGTGGCAATTCGATCTCCTCCAGCAGAACATCGACATCCGCAATCGTCTTTCCCTCCGGCAACTTCCCGATCATGATGGCCCCGAGGAATCTGTAATCTTCCAGCGGATCATAGTGATCTCGCACACGGAACCACCATTCCTGATTCGGATTGAGGACTTTCCCGTCCGGCGCAAAGTGGAAGCATGTGGTGGCGTCAAAGACCGAGCAGTCGACGTTTCTTCGCTTGGAAGCTTTCGGCCGGATCAGAATCGCCCAGTGGAATCTCCGCAGGACGTTTTCCTCCTTGAAGGAATGCCGGGCTCGATGGTAGAGAGCGAGATAGATGCGAGGTTTATTCGTCATGCCCGTGAACGTGGCCGAGGATGGCATACTGTCGACGATCTGAGGCGGATCGGTGCCAGCATTTCTTCTTTTTTCTTGGGAGTAGATTACTTGGCGTTCTTGTATCTTTCTATAAACGAGTAGTGCGGTCGTGCAGAATGTTGGGATTGAGAAGGTGTTGGCTCTGGAAATAGGGTGGGCAAGGGGCGGCAGGACCGGCCATCCCTGCGTTTGGGCATCTCATGTCAGCAGGCGATTGATGAGATGTTGGTTTTGGGAAGAAAGGAGATAGCTGAGCATGGGGTGGACGGGAACCGGGGATTTTGATTTTGAATGTTTATTCCCGCTTACTCATGTCGGTCCGTCCCGGAAATTCCAGTCCTGGCGTCATTCTTCGACCTGCATGTGGTCCGCGAGAGAGCTCGAAACACTGCAAGGTCTGATCACCACGACATCACACGACACAATGTTCTCGAGGCCAGCACTGTCAGCGGTAGGATGAGATTATGCCACCACAGCTTTCTTTCGTACGCTGACGGAATTGTAGGTTGCCGGTTCGGCGCTCCGCCCACGTCGCAACCCTCTGCTGTCGCCACGCTTCGCCGCGCTCCAGAAGTCCTTCCTATCGACAGAAACACGACAGGCCATCGACAAGGCCGTAGCATCTGCGCCGGTGGTGCTGTTCATGAAGGGAACCCCCGAGACACCGCAGTGCGGCTTCTCAAGAGCGAGCATTCAGATCTTGGGATTGCAGGGTGTGAACCCGCAGAAGTTCACGGCGTTCAATGTTCTGGAAGATGAGGAGTTGAGGCAAGGTAGGCATTTCCCTCGGGAGAAAAGATGGAATCGGTCGTTGGAGAAGGGGCCGCGGCCTTTGGGAAGGGATCGTATGCTAATGGACATACAGGCATCAAGGAATACTCCGAATGGCCGACAATTCCCCAACTCTACGTGGACCACGAATTCGTTGGAGGCACGGATATACTGATGTCGATGCATCAGGACGGCAGCTTGGCG
Organism: Lecanosticta acicola; assembly: GCA_963674455.1. Classification (NCBI taxonomy): domain Eukaryota; kingdom Fungi; phylum Ascomycota; class Dothideomycetes; order Mycosphaerellales; family Mycosphaerellaceae; genus Lecanosticta; species Lecanosticta acicola. The sequence continues at coordinate 40,333 of CAVMBE010000077.1, forward strand.
AAGCTGCTGGAGGAGAAGGATGTGCTGATTCCGGCGGAGAGCGATTCCAGTAGCTCCTCGTGAACCCATACCTCACCCAGCGAGAGACACCAGATCCCACTTCGCGGCACTGTACAGACATATCGGTATATTTCTCTCATCCCGCCGCTAGACTCCGTGCCGATCCCGACAGCACCTGCCCAATCTCAGTGGGAAGTTCGCCTTGTGGAAGGCACGATCTGAGCAGGCGCACTGACTCCCGCCCGGTTAAGTTATCTTGACCGCATCTCCACTTCACTTCCACTTTCCCACTTTCCCACTTTCCCACTTTCCCACTTTCCCACCTTCTCACCTTCTCACCTTCTCACCTTCTCACCTTCTCACCTTCTCACCTTCTCACCTTCTGACCACTCCACTAGCATCAACGCGTCAATCCATTTAATCAACGGGCGGTGCAGCAACCATGTCGAAGCCGAGACCGTGCTTCAAGCAGAGCAAGAAGGCCGGCGTCGCTGCATCACCGCCTGCGATCGAGCCCAAGCAGGCCGTGCCATCTGCCAAGAAGAGCGTCTCTATCAATGCTATGTTCGATTACGGCAAGGCCTTGAAGCGAAAGCTAGAGCCGGAAGCCGACGGAATGGTCAGGCCAGGCAGCCCGGTGATGCACTCCATCCCCCAGCCTGGTTACTTTCAGCACGCAGGCCAAACCAAAAGGCAGAAGAACACTCCAAAGCCCGCTTTTTTCCAGCCCGAGACAGCATCCGGAATCTGCGCCGATCCACTGCCCCCAACCAGCACTGCAGGTGAGTCTCATCCGACCCTGCAACTCAACCCACTGACCGGCTTCAGGCGCGTACAGACGCTTCGGCGAGGCACAGGCGGCGGAGGAAGCAGCTCTCAAAGAGCGGCATCGCTTGGAATGGACTGCACGCGCGAACGGCCTTGATCTGAATGGCAAACCCCTGCAGCGACCACACATCCCTACCGAAGAAGAAATTGAAGCGCTAGAAGCGGAGATCGAGGATGTGAACCGGAACTTCGAAGACGAAGTCGTTGAAATCAACAATGGAAAGATGATCCAACACGCTCGAGTCGGCGATACACTTGGCCTCTACTGTCAACTCCACGAGCGCAAAGCTCGCAGCATTGCCGAGACGGAGAAGCTGATGCGCAAGCTCGGGAAGAAGATCGAGGAGGCTCTGAAAGATCTCGAGGACAACGAAGAGATCAAGAAGGCCAATGAGGAGTACGAAGCTCAGTGTGCTGCTCTGGAGCAGGAGAAAGCGAAGGTGGAGCAGCAAGCCGAGCGGGCGAAGGAGATGCTGAGGAAGGAAGAGAGGGAAGAGGCGAGAGAGTTCAATCGCAGACTTCAGGCCCTGTTTGAAGGCTGATCTCAGTAATGGTCCGTTTGATGCTAGAGAACGATATGCGGATGAGAAATTTCGGATCTTGGGTGGTATAGGTATCTTAGTGCACATCAATGCTGACATGGAGAGATATTTTAGACAGATCTCGGTCCTCAAATCGACATTACTTTTGGCAGGCTTTTTTTTTTCTGAATTTCCCGACCACCTGTGCTACAGCTGAGATTTTGGCTGCTCCGTGAATGCGACGCAGAATCACCTTGATAGCTGACATCATCAAACCAAGACCCTCTTGTAATACGACATGGGCGAAATACATAGTTGCTCATCTGCAAGCAAGGGCCATGTTTCAGAGTGCTCATTGCTCATTGTGGCAACTCATTCTGACCTGCGCCTCGTGCTAACAGCCCCACCGGCGACGTGCACCTATTGAGGTTCCAATAGCTTCTCTTCTCCAGGAGGATATTCTCGAGGCTCATCTACCTGGTAGCTGGGAAGCAGCTTGGAGTCCGAGAGCTCTAGCATGTGCCCCACCTTGCGCGCAACGCTGGCCGACGGCGGCGGAGAGTAGGATAGGCTGGCTAGCACCTTACGCGATAGAGTGTGCCGTGATTCTTCCTCAACGATCTTCCTCAGACTACTCCTCCGCAATCATGGTCATACGATGCTCTGGCTGTGGAGCCGAAAAGGGACGAAGAACAACAGAATCAAACCATCATCACTCCGCCAGGGAGCGTCTCATACATCGACCAGCCGGATAATCACCATCAACAGCCAGCCAAGATGTTACACATCCATTGCAGCGGCACGCCATACGAGGTAAGACACCACTCCAGCCAGAGCAAAAACAGCATATCCCGAAAGAAGAAAAAAAAACATCTCTAAACCTTCCCAGATCGGCCTCAAACACGGCCGCGAAGCGAAACTCCAAATCTCCCGTACCATTGCCTTCTACACCTGGATGTTCCACTCCACAGCGCAAATGACCTGGCCGCGCGTCCGTGACCTCGCCCTGGCCTTCCAGCCCACCCTCCTCAAGAAATGGCCCGCGTTCCTCGAGGAGATCTCCGGAATAGCCCAAGGCGCCGGCGTCGACATCGCCGACATCATCGCCATCAACGTCCGGACGGAAATCGCCTTCGGGCTGTTCAGCGATGGATGCACGGCGTTGTCTTGGAAAGAAACCGGATCGGAGAGCAGCAGCAGCAGCAGCAGCAGCAGTTGGCTCGCGCAGAATTGGGACTGGAATCCTCGCCAGAAAGAAAATGTAATCTGTCTCACGATCTCACAAGCTCCCAAACCGAAGATCAAAATGTTAACCGAGGCGGGGCTGATTGGCAAGATTGGATTCAATGATTCCGGCGTTGGCGTCTGTCTGAATGCCATCCGGGCGAAGGGGATGGATCCGAGCCGCTTGCCGTGTCATTTGGGCTTGAGGATGGTGCTGGAGAGTACCTCGAGAGCGCAAGCGGTCGAGCGATTGGAGAAGTACGGCGTGGCGAGTGCGTGCCACATGCTCGTTGCGGACGCGGTGGAGGGGGGTGTCGGGTTGGAATGGTCTTGTATGGACCTGATCAAGATTCCTCAGAACGCGACGACGGGACAGGTTTTCCATTCGAATCATTATCTGGAAACGCATCGGGGTGTTGAAGACACGAATTGGCTCAGTGATTCGGAGTTCCGGGTCAGGAGGATTGGAGAGCTGTGTGGGCGTGTTGGAGAGCCTGTCACGATGGAGAAATTGCAGGGAGTCTTTCAGGATGAGGCGAATTTTCCGGGATCGATTTGTCGGCAGGCGGAAGGGGGGAGTACGTCTGCCACGTTGTTTAATATTGTGATGGATCTGGGTAGGAAGCGGGCGGAGGTGAGGGTGGGTAGGCCTGTGGCGCCTGATGAGAGCTTTGTTTTGGAATTTTGAGATGGAGAAAGGGAGAAGCTCGTGGACACTGAGCATGCCGATGGAGTGTTCACCAAAGCAAACACTTCACCAGAAGCTCAGAGGAGAAAGAAAGTCGCTCACTGGGGTTTCTTCCTCTAGCATAAGCAAACAGCTGCAGGAACTAAAGAGGCGTCTTACAACCCCAAGAATGCTATGCATCACCCTTCCTTTTGGGGCAAGGCGAACCATGTCTACACTGCTAGACATGACCCCAGCTGCATATCGACAACAGCTAAACAACACCACCACATCACTCAAACCGGAAACACTAACCATCACCCTCCTCATCTGCGACGCCCCAACAAGACGCCTCCTGACAATCCTCCCAGTCTCGAAGAAGAAGAAAACCCCCGCACACCCCTTCCTCCCGGAAACGACGACTTCTTCTTCCTCATCAACAACAAGCACGATCCGATCCGAAATCAACCGCCTCATGCAGACATGGACCAGTCTTCCCGCCACGGGGTATGCGATCCACACACCCCCTCTTCACGTGGACGTCCACGAAGCAGCAGCAGCAGGAGGCCAGTGCTTTTTCCGCGTAGATATCACGGATCGCGACGCCGATCTGAATGCGGAGAAGAGTTTGAAAGACGCGCTGCGGGAGGTGGATGGGGAGATGATCGGGTTGGAATTCCGCTTTGTGAAGACGGTGGGGGAGGTTAAGTGGAGGGGTGCGGATGCTGAGAGGATGTTGGTGGAGGAGGTTTTGAGGAAGGTCTTTGGGGAGATGGAGGCGGGAGAGGGAGGAGGAGGAGGAGGAGGAGAGGGCGAGGAGGTTGAGGGGGGCTATATTTAACGTTGTTTATAATTCCAGATGGCAGCTGCTGATATCCCGAGGTTGGGTTCCGCTTTGGAAAGAGTTACGATGCAAGCACTGGGAAGAAGATTGGTCAGTTGTCCGCCGAACGCTGTATCCTGTTCTTACTGTTCTCAATCGAGGAAGTGGTTTTGGCAGGTGTCCAGGAGCCATGGGACATCATTCTCATACTGATCTTTCTCCCTCTCCTTCTCCTCCCCCTTTCAGCAAGCAAGGCCTTCACAATACATCAGCCATATTCACCAGCGCCCACATCAGCGTCCGCTCCAATACGCACACCAACCACAGAAAATCTCAGGCAGCACGCACTTGCCAGCATTTCCCAGACAATGACTACTGGCCGAAATCCATGTCTTCAAACACCTGATCTGCAACCCAGATGTGAAGAGCATTCTAGATATCGTCGCTCGCCGAAGAGACCGAGACCTACGGTAGCGTCCTGACCAGTAAGGCGTATCTAACAGTGAAATTCGGTAGCAAGCAGAGTAGTTGTTCTTCCTGGTTTCGTATAGGACCACAACGAGTAGAAAGTGCCAGCAGAAGCCAGAGTAAGCGCAGCAGGGGAAGAGATCTTCTGTGACACGTTTGATCACATGATCCCCCTGACGCTGCGAGCTGGCTATGCACACCAGCCAGAACGCCGTTGTAAAAAAAAAGGAGGGAGCACCAGAGCAGGGCGAACGGGCTTTCAGGATTCGAGAGAACAGGTTCTGATGAGACCTAGTGTGTGGAGGTCGTGATGGAAGAAAGAGGAGAGTCTGAAGCCACCGCGCGAGTAGGTCTAGAGGTGCGCCGGGAGATAACCAAACCTCCAGCTCTTTTGGGTCATGTATGTGAAGTGGAAAGGTAAGACCAGTTCTTCGTCGATTCTGTAATGAAACCTGGCAGGCGCCGTTTCCAAATTGCCACCTAGGATACCGTGAGAGCAGACGTATTCCTACAATCTTGATCCCTTTCCCAGCAGTATCATGGAATACTTCTCTTAAAGTTTGGTGAATGATCACTCAGCTCGCAGTCTTCTTTCCCCATTCCAACAGACAAGCAGGACAATGTCCAACCTGCAGAGCTTCACGCCAGTCGAGTACTTCCAAGGCCTCTCTAAGGCCCACAATGGCGAAAGACATAACACCATCTTCTTGATCTGCAATCCGACAGGAAAAGCCGTCTTCAGCGCCGTGCTTCCGTCTTCCGACCTGGGAACACTCCATAATCTCTGCTTCTCACAAGTCTCAAGCACTTACTCCGACGAGAAGATACGCGATATCGTACAGCAAATCTTGAATCTCTGGACCGGTACGGATTTATCCGTGGTATATACTGAGCCTCTGCGCTTAGCCAAGGAGGAAGCCCTTGTAGAATCAAACATTGTCCAGACCAGAAGTCTTTTGGCGTATGGACTGAGAGAAGGGTTCTCGAGATTTGGCATTGTCGAGGGACTTCGAGGCATTGGTGTTAGGTGGTAGGGAAGATTGCGCGGGTGGACCAAGCATGGTTCAGGGGTGTGACTAAGGATGAGGGTTTCGAAGCTGCTGAGACATCTATGGCGAAGGCGTGTGCCGAGACGGGTGCTGTAGATGGACGTAGATCGCTTGATGGTGACCGAAGGGAGTAAGGGGCGCGTCGTCCAGATGTTCCATAGTGTAGGAGTTGCAGTCGTGCCAAGACATATCAAGCGAGCATTCGTAAAACGCACAGAGCTTCTGCAAAACCTCACGGCTCATCGACAACAACAACCGCCAGACAGGAACCTGAAGTCGAGAGAATACCGCAGAAGCTCTTCCAGCACATCCATCTCGATTCATCTGGTTCTTGACGGCTCTCAAATTCTCGTCGCGCAGGCAACAGACACCCACATCCCTAGGAAACACATCAACCACTCCGCCACCATACAACTCTTCCATCAACAACGCCAGCCATGTCGACCACTCTCAAGATGCCACCGAATGCCTACATCAGCCAGCTGCCAAGCGAAGCCAACGCCGCAATGCCACTGCCACTGCCAAAACTAACCGTCGCCCTGCTTGTCTGCGATCCGGTCCGGAAGAAGGTACTAACAGTGGTACCAACCAGTGAAGGAAACGAGTTCGAAGGCGCACAAGGATGGCTGCCGCAGACCTCCATCCGCGAAGAACCCTTGACCCACACGATTGTCGAAGAGCTCCTTTACCGCTGGACGGCGTTCAGTTCATCGAGCCAATTCAAAATCCACCGAGAAATGTTCCTTCGCGTCGAACGCCACCTTGCCGAGGCGCAGGAGGTGCGACTCTTCTTCCGCGTAGAAATCCAAGATGCAGAAGTCACGCGCTACGCAATGCGGCCTTCGAAGAGGGTGCGTGTGCACCTGGACACGGACCCGAAGCAGGCATGCGCGCTTTCGTGGGTGGGAGATTGGAAGGATTGCGCCGGGGAGGAGAATCAAGAGGCCGTGAGGAGAGCTCTCTTGGCTATGGGCGCGTTGGGTGTGAGTAAGAGGAAGGGCGCCGAGCTCGAGGATGCGCTAATGGGGGCGAGAAGCGCTAAGTGGAGGGAGGCGAGAGCGCGTGCTGCGAGCTTACGATTCAGGGGATGAGGGGGAAGCTATAGCGGCGGAGATGGCTCAAAAGCCATAGGAAGGGCTCGAAGACACAGACTCGTCTTCGGGCGATAGATTTTGGGAGCCTCGCGCGTAGAAGTCGTCGGAGCAAACGCCACTGTTTCGCTGCTCGCGCTCTTTTGCTGACGCGGATACAAATTTTGCGGACGAGTCGGAACTTTTGATAGCATGGAGGGCTCGCAAACCGCCGGTCGGAGGGTCCTGGTGCATGGCGTCCTCGACAGGAGCTAGTCTTCTTCAACAATCACACCCCTCTCTTCAGCCAACCAGCACACCCCCAAATTCCGTCTTTCTCCCCAAAACGCTTTCCATCTGCTCCCACTGCACCACGAACCTCCCCGCCACCCAGGAAAGCAACATCCCACTCAAGCTAGCCTTCTTCACCCTCGCCCAAGATTCCACATACACCGTCCTCATCTTTCCCTCCCCTTCCCCCAACCCCAAGAACTTCAACACCAGACTCGTGAAGACGAGAATCGTAGCAGTAGCGGGCCCATTGCACAGGATGACATCCGGATATGCCGCCCTCAGAATCCCCACACAACCCCACGCACACCTCATGCAGGAAATCGGCGCAGTCCACAGCGGCTGATGGATCTTCCTCGCCCGCTCCACGATTCTCACTTCCCACTGCCCGCCTACATTTCTGTTTTCTTCCCATTCTTTCGCTCTCGCGGCGGAAATTGTGTCCCCGGAACTCACGACCCATGTCCTTCGGCAGAAGTCCTCCCAGCCTTTCTGTCCGTACGCCTTTTGCAGCATGGCGAACATCTCGGCCGTGTGGCCTCCGCTGCCCAGAACGATGAGGAGGTGGGTATTTTTGCCTCTTGTTCGGTTTGGTTTGGGGCGGTTCGGGGAGAGGATTGTGGAGAGTCGGTAGAGGGTGAGGGTGCAGAGGACGAGGAGGGTCGTTGTGAGCCGGGCGAGGGCGGTGATGAGGTTCATTGCGAACGAAATGAGAGTGATGCTATCGACGGATCATCCTGTGGTAAAGAAAGGGCGAATACATCGCTTGGAGCTTGCATAAGAGGCCGTAGAACGTTGTGAGAGTGGAATGTCCACATCGATGAGGTTGAAGCCGCACGAGTCATGCAACGGACTCGGCTCCGCAGCCAATCGCAGATCCCGCAGATCGTCTGACATGTGAAGACGTTTGTGATATATAAATCAGAAGAATAACACGTCAAATTAGCAGCTTTACTGAGCAACGGCTCTCAAGCCACCGCTTTCTTGTTCGTCAGGGGCATGGTTTCGTATTCCCATGGCCATCTATACTGTACACACCACACCGCAACAATGCTCTCTCAAAAAACACCCACTGAACGCCGACGCTACGATGACGAAGAACCGAAGACTTTCGATCGCTTTCAATCCGAAAAATGTGCAGAATGGCTACAAGGTGGAATGGCCTTGGAGCGAAAAAAGTTGCAAGGGATAATTGGTCTCTGCCGCCCTGAGCTGCGTAACCCTAGTCTGGTCCCGATGTTCCTTCTATGCTTGTTGCGCTTGGCCTTGTCGGAGGGCAAGGAGGGCGCGCACGTCTGTCACATATTGCAGGCCTTCGAGAAGAGGCACAAGATGGAGAAGATCGTTGTCTGTCGGATCACTGATCCAGCCCTCAATGGGTATCGCGTTGTCTGCAGAAAAGTGAGAAAGGGTGGCACGGCTCACTTGTTCAGTCGACACGTACCTTCATGAAAGATGTAACTCATCGGCGAGTTGTCCAAAATCATGACTTTGCTGAGATCGGGCTCTACTTGCGCCAGATCCTTGATGTATGCACCGTTCCGGAACGTGCAGTGCTGTCTGTAGTATCGCCCAGAAAAATATTTCCGCTCTCGCTCCAGCCAGTCAATTACGGGGTCCGCGTACTCCTGGACAGAAGCTGTAAAGACGATCAGGTTGTACCACTTGCAGATCTTTCTAAGAAAGTCATGGCATCCTGGTCGCTCGTGCACGTAGTACAGGATGGGAACACCCGGACCGAGCTGTACCCCAGAGCTCGTGACAGGTCCTCCTAGTCGAACCTCTACCATGTGTCCTGTGGACATGCGGCCGCCCTTAGCCATGGAGTGGATCAGCGTTTCGTCGAGATCAATGATCAGGGTCTTCTTAGGCGCCTCGGCAGAGTATGTCAGCGTGTATGATGGTTGCCGGCGTGGGACAAGGGGCCGCGGAGGAGCTGGTGCTCTAGGGTAGCGCGTCAGTTTGTTTCCGGCAGGTGATGAAGGAGACTTCAGCGTATTGGCAACGGCGGCCACGTCTTCCTGGTTCACGGCCCTCTTCGCCTTGGAGGCCTTGCGTTTCCGCAGCGCCTCGTCATTCTGAACCTTGATGCGAATGCTCTTTCTAGGAGCACCTTCTTCGCTGTAATTGGCTGCAGCCGCAGTCTTGGAGCGTGTATGTCTGGCGGGACTGTCATCCCTCTCTCCCTCAGATGAACCCGCTGTTACTGTTGACGCATTGCTGTCTACAGAGGGTGAGCGCCGTGATGAGAACCTCCTGCGCGGGACTGCGTCTTCATCCTCTCCCTGCTCTTCTTGCACAGAACTCAAACCGATCGCTCGCGCTGTTGACTTCGGTTGCTTGCGCGAGAAGAGGCTCTTGAGTTGCCTCAAGGGCATGACGGCCGAGAAGCGGCCTTCTTCGTCATAGAAACAGGCGATCACATAGCGGACAGGCGCCGTCACGGTGGAGAAGACAACCCTCACACCATACAATACTGCGTCGCCAATTCTACTAGGTAATCTCCATCCGCGACCAGCTGCCTCCCTTTCTGCGCCCGAGTCTCCGCTGCTCAGCAGAGGCGTCTTCTCGTTGATGTAGTCCTCCTGGCTCTTCTCATTATGTCGAGCTGCCTTTCGTAGGTCCTTGTCAATCGACAATTTCTCGTTTACAGAGTCCATGTTGATCTCAGCGGATCCATCCGTGCTCTCACTAGACACTGGTTCCACATCGGGCGAGGAGCTGGTTCGCGATCGCGGTGGAGAGGGCGGAGGAGTGGTGGTAAGCCTCTGGACGATGTTGAGGCTGTTCATCCTTTTCACCGCTTGCATTCCATCGGGAAGTCGTCGAAGATGGTGTGTGATCCAGCGTGCGCAAGCTTCCGGTCTCGTGCGAAGATCTAAGATGGCGGCGTGGTGGAGATGCGCGTGAAAGAGCGTCGGAGCTCGTCGTGAAAGCAGAAAAGGTATAACAATGAGCGCCGGCGACGGCGCAATGCAGACAATCAAGGGTGTATAGCGAAGGCACGGCGGAGGTGTCACGGCGATGGTATGGGGTTCCCGGTGTTTGTTTGTGTTGGCGAAATGGCTGGGCTGGGCTGACTGACCTGACCTGACCTGACCTGGCAGCTGCTCGAGACGACACGACGTCCAGGGTCCCTTTGGCTCCCCGCGGCTCAACTTCTGCCCCCAGACTATATCTCCTACACGACATCGCGATCTTCTCTGCAGCTAGGTCGGATTCGGTTTCAAGAAAGGCCCTTCATATAATCTAGGAGACGAGAAGCCTGAGGACGGAAACCGCCATCTCCAGCGTACATCCCAAGGACACAATACTTGAGTCACAAGCGGACCAATTTTGACCGCAAACATCCAGAAGAATATCCCGCGCCGCTGAATTCGCCGCGACATTCACACTCGACATAGATAGAAGAGAGACCAAGCGTATATCCGGCGGGATCCGACAACATGCCAGCTGCAACTGCGCGCCCAGCGCCATCGCTGGGCACATTCCTCAAAGACCTCAAATCACAAAATGTCGACAAATCAATAGAGCTTCTGGTATCGCTCCTCAAGCGACGACAAATTCGCAACTCACGACCATGCGCCATCGCCACCGCACGTCTGCTCCTCCAGGTCGTAGCCCAACGAAGATGGCAAAATCCACAGGAACTCATCAGACGCATCCGGGAAGTCGGCCATAAACTCGTGACCGCTCAGCCACGCGAGATGGCAGTAGGTAACATCACCAGACGAACTCTCGGCCTCGTGCGGGAAGTCGTCGAGGAAGATGAAGATCCGGATCAGGGCGGTGCAGGCGCGGGAGAAGGCTTGCCCAGTCCAGCAGTGACCGCAGAGCCCGTCCGACCTTCTCTGCATACCAACCTCTCCAGCTTCAGTCCGCTTCATCATGGGGCTGCTCTACCACAGACTGCACAGACACAGCCCAGCGTCGCGTCTTCCCCTTCGCTGGACGGCAAGGCAGACAGTTCTCCCCGAAGACCCCACATGCAAAGCGGCGGAGCTTCCTACGTAGGACAAGGTCCCGATGGCATTTCGCTCTTCGGTCTTTTCCAGCCATCAGCCGCCGGCACGCCCATGGGAAGCACTTCCCAAGCAGGCTCTGGCACAGCATCTCCAGTCCCTAAAGCCGGAAAGAAGATTCCAGACGAAGTCAAGGAGAAATTAGACATCAAGGCCGAGGTGATTGAAGGCATCAAAGACATACTGGACGAGCTCGATTCTGTCGACAGTCAGATAGCCGAGTCTGCGCTCGATCACATCCACAACAACGAGATCATCCTTACACACACCTCCTCGCAGACGGTGCAGAGATTCTTGACGACTGCGGCGCGAAAGCGAAAGTTTACCGTCATCCACGCGGAGGCGTATCCGAACGACCACGAGACAACTCACGCCATGATTGTGAATGGCGGAGTGAGGGCAGGGGATGAGGAAGAAGGAGATGAGAGATGGAAGCCTCTGACAGCAATGGGCATTCAAGTCATTCTCATCCCCGACTCGGCAGTGTTTGCGCTCATGTCACGAATCAACAAAGTCATACTCGCACCGCACACCGTCCTCGCAAACGGCAGCCTGATCGCCGCAGCAGGCGCGAGCACAATTGCGCAAGCCGCAAAAGCACATCACGTGCCCGTGGTCGTGCTCAGCGGCGTCTACAAACTCAGTCCCGTCTACCCCTTCGACAACGAAGACCTCATCGAATACGGCGATCCAAGCAAGGTGGTAGCGTATGAAGAAGGCGATTTCATCGACAAGGTAGACGTCATCAATCCGCTGTACGATCATGTCGACGCGGAACTCGTCGACCTGTACATCACCAACCTTGGCGGCCATGCGCCCAGCTACTTGTACAAGATCGTAGCAGATCATTATCGCACCGAGGACATCGACTTGGCGAGTGCTTAGCAAGACGAGCTGAAATATGTTCCTGCTGGCTTCCGGGCCTTTCACACTCCCCCCAGGGCTCTCGCCGTGGCTGAAAATTTCAAGGGGTAAGGGCTGACACATAGACAAATGCAGAGTATGGACAAATCATGCAACCAGGGCGGCGAAATGCCTCGGTGCCCTCAAAAGCCTCTCTCAAACATTCGACTGATTTATGCCCTTTCTCCGCACTTCAATTATGCCTCTCAGTTATCCAGCTGCGATCTATTTCTGCCGTCCGGAGCTGACTCTCGTGGGTGACCAGGTACGCCCGATTTGATAAGACTTTGCAGGTGAATTCGGGATATGGAGATGATTCACTAACGACGCTCTGTCGTCGTCGTATTCTGCGTCCACAGGGTCTTGTTTAGGTAGCTAGGTCTGTGATGTCTTCTAAATGAGAGTGGTTTCTCCGCGTAGCAATTATGGGGGATGTGGATCTTGAGGAGACGTTCACATGAACATGGATGGAGTCGAGGCGGAGGTGGAACATGTGACGAGGGAGCTACGGCCAGGAAGTGATCCGAGTAAGCCGAACCCGAGGCCCGTGGGGAAGCTCGGATGAAACGAGGTCGGCTTGGAGTAAAGGTACGTACCTAGTGGAAGAAACAACCTAAGCAGACGAAAGCTACCAGATCACTCGGCCAATCCTATCTACCCATCCATCTTGGACATTATTACTCCCCCCATCAGCTCCCGCAGGTATCGTCACACGCGCCAGCACATCACACACACACACACACACACACACACACACACACACCATGGCATGCCTCCTGAGTCCGACTTCGAAGCTCCTCCCTACCGGACCGCCGTCAACTCTGAAAGCCATCCTCTCACTACCCCCCTCGATACGACCGAGCGTCTACGCGACCACACACCAGGCACGATGTCTCGCCACCGAGTCACCACCACGGAGCAAGCGCCCGAAGACGGCCATCTTCTTCCCCGGACAGGGCGTGCAGCGCGTGGGCATGACGACGGACTGGCTCGAGGCCTTCCCGCGAACCGTCAAGCCGCTGCTCGAGCAGATCGACGACACGCTCAAAGTCAACCTGACCAAGATCATCGCGGAAGGGCCGAATAGCAGATTGACCGCGACGGAGAATGCGCAGCCGGCGATCATGGCGACGTCCATCATCATTCTGCGGGTGCTGGAGCAGGAGTTTGGATTCCGGACGGCGGAGCGGATCGACGTGACGTTGGGACATTCGCTGGGGGAATTCGCTGCGTTGGTAGCGGGGGGTTATCTACGCGAGGCAGACGCACTGCGGCTCGTACGGCGGAGAGGGGAAGTGATGGCGCGCTGCTCCAAGGAAGCCAACGAGGAAGTGGGCATGGTAGCGCTGGTGTGTGAAGCCGACCACCTCTCGTCGATGCTCGAAGCGATGCATTCCTTCCTCGGGCATACCTCCGAGGGCGCCAAGACGGACAGCCATTCCGACACCGACCTCCCGCCCGTGCAACAGGTGCTGATCGGGAACATCAATTCGAAGAACCAGATCGTCTTGTCCGGAGGCATCAAGAAGATCAACGAGCTGCTCACGCATCTGCGGCAATTCGGGGGTCACGATCCGCGGGCGGTGCGGCTCAAGAGCGACTCGCCCTTCCACAGCCCGCTGATGAAGCCGGCGGCGGAGCTGATGAAGAAGATGCTCGACCAGGCGAGCCCGACGGCGCGGAACGAGGACATCATCCTGTGGCCGGGCGTCATGCCGTGTATCAGCAATGTCACGGCGCGCGCATTCGAGAGCAAGAAGCAGCTGAAGGATCTGCTGGCGCGGCAATGCGTGGAGACGGTCTACTGGCACGACAGCATCGTACATCTCCATCAGACGGAGAAGGTGAAGAGATGGCTCGGGATCGGACCGGGGAAGGTGGGACGCAACCTGGTGGGCAAGGAGGTGGGGATGAAGGGCATGTCCAAGGGGGGCGGCGTGTGGGGCCTGACGGACCCGCGAGAGGTGGAGAGTGTGCTGCTGGACCTGGACCAGACGGAGACGATGGATACGGACGAGGAGTAGAAGCGTTGGAAGTATCGTCGTGCGCGTCGCGAGGTCTGGTGAGTGAGACGCGGCGGGATATAGTGTTGTGTGTGTGTGTGTGTGTGTGTGTGTGTGGGTGGGTGTTTGTATAGCGATGGCGCTGGGATGTTATTATGAGAGATGAGAGATCTGATTAGATGTCATATTCTTATTGCCCTGCGAGAGTGGATATGGCGGTCCACATGCTTTTCTGAATCATATTCTCTGTCACGTGAGAATCAAGCTCGTATCGATGGAACCCGGAAGTGAACCTGAAGTGTCCCTCCTCTCCTCATCCCACCAACTCCGATGTCGGCCTCTGGAGCTTCCGCGGTACCACCCGCCGGGCCACGATTGGCACGATAAGGAAGCTCGACGATTGTTTTCGAGTAAACAAATCTCGACGTCAGTTCCAATTCATCAGCAGCAGTATCCATATTGCTTTGTGTGTGTTTTTCCGTGGACCGCGACGCCATCGAACGATAGCATTACTAGCATGATAGCATTTTTTTTTTTCTTTCCTTTTCATGCATTGGGGCGCTCGCTGCATCGGGGCACGACCTCGGAGCTCCATGTCTGCTGCTGCTTGGTGGTGACGTCTGCGCGCAGGCATGACGGGCTGCTTTTCTTGGTCGGGTTGGTTTGGTACCTTGGCTGGAGGAGGAGGAGGAGGAGGAGGATGGAAGCGAGTGGTAGTGGGACTGGTAGTGGTAGTGGGACTGGGACTGGGACTGGGACTGGGACTGGGACTGGGACTGAAAGGCGCGGTTGGCGCCTGGTGCGTGTGAGAGTAGTAGTAGTAGTAGTAGGAGAGGAGAGGCATTGATCCATCCATGGATCTACCTCTGCCTTTCTTTTCTTTTCTCCGCCCTCTTGCTTTCTTTCTTTCTTCCTTTCTTCCTCTTTCTTGCTTTCCTCTCTCTCTCTCTCTCTCTCTCCCTCTCTCTCTCCTCTCGTCCCCATCACCAATTCCAATCCACACCCAAAAAGAGATCAACGACCGCAGCCATCATGTCCAACGTCTCCGAGCCCGAATTCGAACAGGTAAGACACCCACCAGAACTGCCACTCCCTCCCTCCCCACATATCTCACCGCCTCTTCGCAGGCCTACAAGGAACTCGCCTCGACGATCGAGAACAGCTCCCTCTTCAAGAAGCACCCCGAATACCGCAAAGCCCTCGAGGTCGCCGCCATCCCCGAACGTGTCATCCAGTTCCGCGTCACCTGGGAGAACGACAAGGGCGAGTGCCAGGTCAACCGCGGCTTCCGCGTCCAGTTCAACAGTGCCCTCGGGCCCTACAAGGGCGGCCTGCGATTCCATCCGACGGTGAACCTGAGCGTGTTGAAGTTTCTCGGCTTCGAGCAGATTTTTAAGAATGCCTTGACGGGGTGTGAGTACTTCTGACCCGTGATATGAGAGAAGAGGCAAGGAGAGGAGGAGATGCGAGGGCGATGGTGTTGCTGATACTTCTTCTCTCGTAGTGTCCATGGGAGGCGGGAAAGGTGGTGCCGATTTCGACCCCAAGGGCAAATCGGATAACGAGATTCGCAAGTTTTGTGTCTCGTTCATGCGGGAGCTGAACAAGCATATCGGTGCCGATACCGATGTGCCGGCGGGTGATATCGGTGTCTCTCCCCGTGAGATCGGATGGATGTTTGGCGCCTACCGCGCGGAGAAGAACCGCTGGGAGGGTGTCCTGACCGGCAAGGGAGGCAATTGGGGCGGTAGCTTGATCCGCCCCGAAGCCACAGGATACGGTCTCGTCTACTGTAAGAGTGGAAAAGCACACGAAAGCAGGATGAAAGATTGGCTCGACTGACACGACGTGAACTTTTTCTCTCTCCGCAGACGTCCAACACATGATCAAATACGCCTCGGGCGGCAAGGAGACCTTCCAAGGCAAACGCGTCGCCATCTCCGGCTCCGGCAACGTCGCCCAATACGCCGCCCTCAAAGCCATCGAGCTCGGCGCCACCATCGTCTCCCTCTCCGACAGCAAAGGCACCATCCTCGCCACCGACGACCAGGGCATCACCCCGGACCAAGTCGACTACATCGCCGACCTCAAAGTCAAGCGCAAAGCCCTCACCGAGCTCGCCGAGAACTCGGAGCACAAGAGCAAATTCCAGTACATCGAAGGCGCCCGCCCGTGGGTGCACGTCGGCCACGTCGACGTCGCGCTCCCCTGCGCCACGCAGAATGAGGTCTCCGGCGAGGAGGCGCAGAAGCTCGTCGAGAATGGGTGTCGCTTTACCGCCGAGGGGTCGAATATGGGGTCTACCCAGGAGGCGATTGATGTGTTTGAGAAGGCGAGGAAGGAGAAGAAGGACCAGGGGATTTGGTATGGTCCTGGTGAGTTCCCCCCCCCCCCCTCAACACTTGTCCCAATCTCTCAGCCACGAATCCTGATCTATGATTTCCAACAACAGGCAAAGCCGCCAACGCCGGCGGCGTCGCCGTCTCCGGCCTCGAGATGGCGCAGAACTCGGCCCGCCTGAAGTGGACCGCCGAGGAGGTCGACGCGAAGCTGCAGGGCATCATGGAGGCGGCGTTCCAGAACTGCTTGGAGACTGCAAAGGAGTACGTGCCTTCCGGCGAGGGCGAATTGCCCTCGCTCGTCGCCGGCGCGAATATTGCCGGTTTCAGCAAGGTCGCGGCCGCTATGAAGGATCAGGGGGATTGGTGGGCCAAGTCGGAGTAAGGGATTGAATCTCACTCATCATGCGAGATGAGGGGGTTGCGTGTGGGATGAAATAAATGTACATTTTCTGAATGGATGGATGAAGGAATGAGATGGCGGTGGTTCGGACTGACTGAGGGAAGGTATATGGAGAGTGAAACATACAATACATGTTCGTTCACCTTTCTAGACCATTGTGCCTTTTCCCGGACGGAAAACGCGCCTATAAATCATCTCCCTCGCTCAATCCTCCTCATTATCATCATCATCATCATCATCATCATCATCATCATCATCATCATCATCACGTCTCTAATCCCCTCCAACCTCCGAATCTCCCCCCCCCCCATACCTCCCCGTCCTCTCCTCCGCAAGACCCCTCCACGCCTCATACCGCACCCGACCCGCGAAATCCAACCCTTCGATCCCCTCCTGCAACGCCCGCACGTCGGCCCTCGGGCTCCAATTCCGCTTGCTGAAATCTAATTCTAGTTCTAATTCTACCGGCTCCTTCTCCTCCTCATCCTCCTGCCCTTCTTCACCCTCCTCCCGGACAACAACATCTTCGAATTCGAATTCGACCCCTCCTGGAAGCAAAAGTAGGACCTCCCCCCGCAGCTCCCCCAGCTCGCGCCAGGCCTCATTTTCCAATTCCCGGGCTTTTGCCAGGCGGCATTTCTGGGTTTGGAGGAAGTTTTGGGCGGAGTGGTGTTGGGAGTGGAGTTGGGAGAGTTGGGCGAGGAGTTTCTTTTTGGAAGAGGCAGAAGAAGAGGAAGAGGCAGGAGGGGGATTGGTCCAGGGACGGAAGCGCGGAGAGGGGTTCTGGAAATTCCAGGTCGAGCCGGAGGAGGTGGACCACAGGGGTTCGGAGTCGATTTCAGAGGGGGAGGAGGAGGAGGGGTGTGCGGATGGGATGTCTAGCATCTGCTCTTCGTCGGAGGCGGGGGGATTTCTTCTGCCGCGTGTGCCGGTGAATGGTCGGTGTTTCGACGCCGTCGAGTCCTCAATGACGAAGGGGTGATCCGGATCGTTGCCAGGCTGGATGTTGCTGCTGTTCGCAGGGCGTCCATCCATTGCGGGTCTTCCGTCGATCTGGAAGCAGGAATCCAACCAGCGACGACACGCCCAGGCCGTCCTCGACGGAATGTCGTTTCCTTGCCTGCAGGCTTCTATAACCCGCTGACTCGCCTGCTGTTCCGATCCCGTCGCAGCGATCGCATCACGGACATACTCATATAGCCAAGTAGCCGGTATATCGAGTCCCTGGCGAATCGAAACGTGAAGGCGGAATTTGAGACCACGCTCGTTGACAGCTTTCTGTTTGTCCCGGAGACCCTTGACTTGGTCGTCGTGGGGGAATGTGCTGTTGAGAGTCTCTCCGATCTCCCTCCAATTCTTGCCTCGACGGTGGAGGTGGACGATGTGTCGGTTGACCGCGCTCGAGGCCTGCAGGTCGTCGAATCTCGGTCCGCCTTTGCGTCGGTTGTAGGGTGTTGGGGAGTTGAAGCCGTAGCCTATGCCTGTAGTGTTGGACATGTTGGAATATAAAGGCGATGCTGGGGGCGGAGTTGGTTTGAGCGACTCCAGGGGGGATATATATGAGCGTGGTATGCTTGTTGTTTGTTTCTTCGCTTGCTTCTTGCCTTTGATGTTGTTGTTGGTCGTCAACAAGTTGATGAATTCTTTGAGTTCGAGCTTTTGGGTCATGCCTGAAGTTTTGACTTTTGCTGCATCACGATAAATCAGAAGCCAATGCAGGCAGCACCTGCGCAAGGTGAATATTCTTATATGTTAAGCCGAAGCCAGCCGTCCACGAATATCTTTCCAAAGAAATTCACAGGCTCCGGGCAGACTCGGGTAACGCTCGTGCAACTGCAGTAGCGCCTTGGTGAATCTTAAGCATATGCAATCCCGTGCCTGTTTATAAGCCTAGCTCTCAAAGGCAGAGTCCATGTGTGATAGCGTATCCGCAAGAGAGGTCATCCCCTTTCCTGAAATATTCGCATAACCGCCAGTGAGACGATTGGAGTGCCCATAATGACGTCGTGTAGCCCATGCGTGAGGATCTGCTCCCTTATGATTCCGTGAGGCGCTTGCCACTCCACAATGCTGCCCGCCTGGCCCAAGTCGATTCGAGCTTTCTGTTTCCTGGTCTCAAGTTCTCCATAGGAGATTTCTGCCGGCAGGGTAGCATTGGCAGCATGCCAAAAGAGCGTCGTACTATGAGTCCAGGGGATGTCGTAATCATCTTCAGCATGCAAGATCGTTAGACGATACTTCTTGCCGTTTGCCTCGTTGGCTCTCACATAGGCCGCAATTCGGTCTTTGGTTGACCACCTATCCCGCACGAACGTCCTCAGATAGTTGAAGATGACTGGGAACTTAGCAAGTGGCCCTAGTATTGGGACCGTTCCGGCGACGCTGTACGTAGACACAAGCGTGGCAACGTCTACAAATGGAGCTGTCAAGATGTGGCCAGCGAACACTACAGGCTCACTCTGCAGGGCATAGTACTCTGCTACGCCCATGTTGACGGCTGTGCCCAGAGACTGGCTGTATATCATTATTCGAGAAGGCGCAATCTCGGCGACATTCATAGCCCATTCAACGACCGATACGGCGTCGATGATAATACCCTGCTCCGATGGTTGGCCTGAGCTTCGTCCGAAGCCGCGATAGTCGAATGTCAAGACATGGATCTTGTCCGGGTGTCCTGCGGAGAGAGCGCGGTAGTTCGGGCATCTATAGCCAGAGCCGACTGTGCCTCCCGCACCGTGAAAGTGGATGACAAGAAGAGCTTCTGGATCTCCGCGGAGCAGTCTGAAGGATAGACGCGAGCTTATGTCCTCCACAAAGCCTGTAGGCTCTCTGATGAGTTTGTCTTCGTGCTTTTGATAGGCTCCGACTGGTAGGATATGCCAAGCATACAACGAGTCGCCGCTGCTAGATTGTATCCTGAATGGGGTAACTTGATTGTGAAGGAACCCGAACACTTCAGGATAGTCCAAGTCCTTGAACCAGGTCAATTGGATGGCGTGGAGGTATACCACGTGAGCCTGAAACCATGATGTTGTCAAAAGCCCGAGGAGGCCGACGTAGAACGCGGCAATTGTTCCGATGGCAGTGGAGCTGTACTTCAGCAATTCGAAGAGCATGCCGGCGTTGTTCTCCGCTCGAGGTGAACGACTGTGAGGAGGGACTGCCAAAGCGAGTGAGATAGCATGAGCTCGGCTAACAATTGTGAGTGAATGTTGAGAACCTGAGATGAGGTCTGGAGTCGTCGGTCGGAAAAAGGTTCTGCCGAGCGGGCCTTTTAGGCGCCGATCGGTGGATGTGAGTCCCGATGTATTCCTGAGGCACCAACGTCAGGATGTATCCGCTTCAGCAATTCCATCACTTCACATTTTTAACTTGGCGAGAACATTCACCGAATTCAGGCTCAGTACGCGGTAGATACCGCAATATTGCCTAGCGTGGAATTATGGCCTGCTCCATCCACAGCGACAACAGCCAGCCAGCGCATGAGACGCGAAACGCTCCCTGCTATCTGCATCCTGACCGTGCCTCTCTAAGCGCCTTCTCACCGGCGTTGAAGAATACCATGCACTGAACAGCGCCTTCAGCTTTAGGCGCATCTCATGAAGCAGATATTTCAGCAAAAGACTTACACATTTGCAGTGAACCCAATTCGCGCGGGAACTCAACACGATGTTTGGATGTCTGATTTCAAAAGGCATATAAGGACGAAATTGCTTTTAGCGGGAAGATGGCATCACTCCGCAGCGCATGAATAAGCACGTCTCCAAGCTACCGCTCCAAAGCTGGCATCAGGACAGGCGTCTCCATTGTCGCAATAGCGAGATGATACGCTGGCAACTCGAGTTCGCTGAAACTCCGAGCTGTGCTAAGCCTTACTGAGCGGCAAGATCTAGCCTCAGCGCTTAGATCAGCGCTTAGATGGCGACGAGACCCACACACGATGCTTCGCTACGAACCTAGGAGCTTGCGAGTAATGCCGAGACATTCCTCCTGCATTTGAGTACCTTCGATCACACACAACTGCCTCAGTAAGTATACTATGCGTGTTGCTTGGTCTTGGCTATGTCGCTTAAATTTTTGAAACCCTAGGCCAATCCACAGTTGCCATGAATACATCGAGCGCGCCGCACGCTACCGCTCGCTGTGCCGCAATGCGGTCTCACGATACAAACACAGCCTTTTGGGTCATGGAGTCCTCCGCGACGCTGAAAGTTCATTCACTCCATCGCCCAGCGAGAAGCTTTTCCTCCGGCGAGTCATGCATATGACACCCTACTATCTTTCCCCGTCTCTGGACCAAAGAGGAAAGACTGGATCTTCTTCGAGCCTCTTGAGCAGTTCAAAGCAATCAGGTTCCTCCAGAGAGGGCAGTCAGACGACACTCGTCTCTTCATCACCGCATACGATCCTCGAAGAAAAGCCATCAAATCAGCCGGTCGGCAGACCCAAATGCAAGAAGAGGATTGATGCTTGGTCGATAACCTCGATAGTCATCTCTCTGCTTGCATTCTCCCTGGCTGTAATATCCATAGCTCACCCAACCATCTCGTGGCGTCTTGGTCTTCAGAATCAGCTGATCGTTGTGGGCTTCCTTCTCAGCATCATGGAACTTTGTCGAGCTCGCGTTGGGTCTTCTTTCTTCCTCCACCTGGAAGCGAGGTTTGGCAGGTCGAAATTACAGAATTACGACGGGATCTTGATGGGCGGGATCTTCAAACCGAAGATGGATTTTCTATGGCGACTGGTCATTCTGTTCGTCATTGCCTTGCCCATTGCGTTAAGCGTCGGGTACAAGCAATTCCAGATTGGTGGCGAGAGCTCAAACACGATCAATGCTACCTCTTCGGAAATCACTGGTATGCTGCCTTACTATGGCATGTTCGGGCCGCCTGGACTGGAACGACTCGATGGAAATACGGGAATCTCACTCTACTTCAACGCGACTCTGCCATTCCGCGAAGCGACAAATGTCTCTCCATGGGATACAAAGGAGTCTACTCTCCCTCAATTCCCTCATCCATACGGCTTCAACACTCTCTTGTTGAATGAACATACATCAGCTTTGTTAGACGCCCCTCAGGCCAACCGACTGAAAGCTCTGCAGCAGACACTCCGGGATGGCGAGTCCGTCACAATCACAGCCAATGTTTCTGCGACCGTCACAGCACATAATACGTCTGCATTTCCTGGACACGACGAGATGCTTGACATGGCCTGCGGAAACATCAGCTGGAAAATGTCTCAGGAATATATGTTCACTTACTACTCCGTATTTCTCCTGGCCAACGCCATCGTAGGAGACCAATCTCACGTCTGGGTTGGATTCGTTCCAAATGCAAAAGGAGACAATCTGCCCGAGAACTGCACTTATATCAAGCCTTACATGAAACGTTTCGACACCACCCGCCAACGCTGTACTGGGAAATGGTCCATCACTCGAGGTGGAATCCAACTTACTTCTGGGTCTTCTTGCAATGGGACGCTGCTTCCTGCCAGCAAGCAACTGCCATTGACGATGAACACGCTCGTCTTTGCAGACTGGTATACTCCTCAGCTTCACGAAACTCTGGCGCCCTTCGCCACTTCCCGAAACCAATCACACTGGCTTTATCCATCCATGTCTACCGCCGTTGCCGCAATGTCTTGGAGTAGGATCTGCTCTCTCAATGGTGTCGCCAATTACCTCAACCAAACTCTCAATGTCCAGTTCGGCACCAGGCCCGACAACAGCAGCATCAGTGTCGAAGAAGCTGGTCTGATGTACAACGTCGCGGACGAGCAGGTCGTGTCGATCCGTCAGACGCTAAGGAATGGTCCTCTGTTGTGGTCGATACTCGCCATTCAGCCTCTACTAGTGATCGTAATGGCAATCTGTACCGCCTTGATGCACAGCACGCCCATCGACACCGGCTTTGGAATCGTATCGATACTGTCGGGAATCTCACCCCAGAGTCTAGAGTTAGTGCGCGGAGCAGCTCTCTCGGGCGAACTGAAGGAGAAGCTTCGCGTCAGTATATTCCCCGTCCATCGCAAAGGGCAGCCAGATGCGATCGAATACCGACTCCATCGCGTGGGAGAGAGTGTGCCCGTTGGACGCTTGAGACGGAGAGTTGTATATGCGTAAGCGCTGTACGCACGACGCTTGTAATTTCATTGTGCATCATGTATCAATTGCTCAGATAACCTCATTCCCTCATTTACTTTCGTTTGGAAAAGTCTAGACGGTGCGCTCTTCCTGCAGCTAAACTTTAGCCGCTGCTATATCTCGGACAAGTAAGTATGTGGCACAGGCGGGCGAGACGCCGACATGCCACGAACGGTGAGAGGGCCAATGCCCAAGCTGCTTGTTGAACGCTGGCTATTCTTGTTGGTACCTCATCTCACAGTCCAGCGGCTAAAATCACAGGCGCGTAATAGGTTCAAAGCATCTAGACAGTCGAGAGAGACATTGAAACAAAGCAGTCGCTGTTGCGAAAGACTTGCCAAAGCACATCTGAAACTGGTCTGCCAATTACTGACTGCACAGACGTCCTATCCTTTCGTTCATTGTACGTTGTACTATTATCTCGCCCGCCCTCAGCATGTCTTCCACTCCATCAATCAGTATCGTCGAAACCGCCGCAAACTCCTAAGTGAGGTTCCCGGATTCGGCGTTCGAGTGGGAGACCGCGGCAAAAGCAGGTCTTAAAAAATTGAAGAGACAGGCAACAAATCTTCGATATTAAAAGAGATTTTGCCTTTGGCTTCTTATTTTCACAGAATCCCAAAGTGAAGAAGACTGTCATTAGGTCAGTCAGTCAGCCGCGCAACTCTTGGAAGACCTTCCGCCAGCATCCTCATTTTGGGAATTAGCAGAGGTTGGCCGCATCAGCCTTCGACCGCGGAAGCACACAGCGACACCATTTCTCATCATTTCTTGTCAGTTACAAGACGGCAATAGACAGTACCCGAGTGGAAACGAGTTCCCGAATGACAGCTTCAAGAAGAAGCTTGCGGAATGATCCGTGTCTAGAGAGTGGCGTGGTTCGAGCGATGATGAGTAACTGAATGTTTTCGCATATTGGGCGGTATCTGTGCAACAGCTTTGTATCTCCATTGACGTGACGGTACTCCCGTTCGATCATACTCGTTACCTCCGATGATGCGTCTTGCCTTTGCTGAAGTGATTCAATTTGAGTCCTCTCAGTCACCCAGCACTGGATCATACGTAGATGCGTTGCCAGAAGCGGCCAATGAGTCCCATGAAAGAGGGTCGCTTGAGTATAGATCCAAAGATCCAGGATATCCGTGGTAGATAATAGAAGCAGCAGCGATGAGAATCAGAAGGCCGACTGTCCACAGGATGATGCCCTGTCTGCTGGAACGTAGAGCCATCTGGACCCCTCAGACTGGACATCGACGTTTTCAATGATGAAATCGATCGTTTTAGATGGCGACTGATGCGCTCTCCTGTATTTTGAGCTTCTCGCCCGCCATATCTCGCTGTGACAGGGTGCCTTCGCTTCCGCAGCGGCGCGGTGCTCCGCTTCGGCATGGCGTGGGAACCACCCCTACAAGCGCCGGGGCTGAACCGATCCATGTCCTGGTCAGTCGAAGAATTTAACCTTCTACTGTTTTCCAACCCAGCGATTCATGGCACGGATTATGAAAAGAGATTTGTTGAATCGGAAGCCTCATCAAGGCGAAAAGTCCAAGTGATGTTCAAACACACTTTTTGTCACGAGGGATTAGCGCCGAATAGAGTTCAAAGACGCTGACTCATCAGATTCCTTCCCCGAATTCGTTTCGAATGCGTCGATGCCGCGGCGCTTAGAAGTACATGTACAGAACAGCAAAGAGAAAAGGAACGCCGCCTTTCGATTGAGTGGAAGTTAGTCTCCTGGTCACCAAATCACCATGAGGTCAACGCTCACTGGAGACGAAATAAATACATCTGGCCGATGATCGAATACGCCTTCATACGGCTGAAGACATGAGACATGGTACGAAAAGTACCGAGTCACATCGCGGACATGGCAGCCAATGAAAGTACCGAAGACGTCTTGGTGGAAGAGCAATCATTCTCATGGTATCGACCGAAGCAGTGGTATCCCGTCCGTCTTGGCCAAGTCTTACACGCAAGATATGAAGTCCTCCTCAAACTTGGCTACGGCTCCGTTTCCACATCGTGGCTGTGTCGCGACATGGAGTACGTTTCTTCTTTCCGAAGACACAGTCATGGCTGACATATGTTGAATTCGAAAGGAAATCAAGATATGTTGCTTTGAAAGTATACATGACGGGGCATCGCCAGGCTCGGAACGAAGTCAAAGTGATGCAGCACCTGAACTCCCTCAGTTCGGATCATCCCGGGTCAGGGCTCGTCCGGAAGATGCTTGATACTTTTGAGATACAAGGGGAAGTCGGTCGCCACGTGTGCTTAGTACAAGAGCCTCTCAGCGTCTCACTGCGAGAAGTCCGCAACATTGCTGGTGGACAGGTGCCTTCCGAGATCTTGAAACCCATCCTGTACGGTCTGCTGCTGGGTCTGGATTATCTCCACTCCGTTACAGGCGTAGTGCATACAGGTATCAATGACTCTACTCACCGATGTCCTTCATTTGGCTGATCGCTGTACTCAAGATCTCCACGAAGCCAACATCATGCTTTCAGTTGACGACGAATCATACTGGGACGAGATGATCGAGCTCGAGAGACAGTGCCCAAGTCCCTGCAAGATTGTAGACGGCCGACACATCTACTCATCTGCCGACCTCGAAATGCCCGATGAGCCCGGAAACGCCATCATCTGCGACTTCGGAGATGCTCATTATGGCCCCGGTCCATTCGAGATAGACGTCATGCCAGATCTTTACCGCGCTCGTGAAATTATCCTCGGTATCGCTTGGGATGCAAAGATCGACATCTGGGCCTTTGCGCTGATGGTATGGGATCTCGTAGAAGGCAACATCTCTTCACGGAACGGCTGCCAAGTCGAAATGCGTCCAGCCCAGCGCATCTGGCCAAGATGATCGCACTTCTTGGACCTCCGCCAATTGATCTTGGGCAGAATTCTAGAGCCTGGGAGGAGTATTTTGAGACCGAAGGTGAGCTGCCAGCCGACCTTTTCTTGATCCTGTTGCTCACCGGTGGCGTAGATAAGTTGAAGCCGAGTATCAGCACTTTTCACACTTCTCTTGAAGACGAAGAGATTGCATTGCACGGAGATGAAAGAGGGAGCTTCTTAGATTTTGTCAGGAAGGTGCTGATATGGAGGGCGGAGCAGAGAGCGAGCGCCAGAGAACTCCTCGAAGATTCTTGGATTAAAGGGTGGGCTTCGAGTCCAAGAAAACATGATCATCCTCTTGCCGTCCAACTTGAACAGCGCCAGCATTTGACCTACGACTCGGTTGCCTTCGCTCGCATTCCTTGCTGGTGAGTGGGGCATTCTCGGTCACAAATATCGCCAGTCGCACATACCGTTCCCGCAAACCATCTCATTCATTCCCTAGGTCATCTAGTTTGAGCACCAGTACAGGTGGCCGCCCAGTTGGAAGATCGCCGCGGAGATCTTTGAAACAGGTAACACATGCTCATATGTCGATTTTCGAAACGTGCCATTGGATGGCGTCTTGCTTAGCAAGACCCACGGCGACCCTGTTGTGGCTTACTGATGTGCCCCTTGGCTGTTGCCATAATCGTTCGAGTCGGCGCTCGTAGAGCTCAGCAGCGGCACAAGAGTACAGACAACGAGCCGTTCTTCCCAAGTGTCGTGAGCTCCACAAAAATAGCATAGGAGCGGCACCTCGAACCATGCTGAGGCCTCGAACGCCATCGACTCCACGGATTTTGCATGGTCCAAACAGTAGCACCACTTGTCGAGGCGATCTTCAACCAGGCTAGAGCCAGAAGTCGGACATTTCCTTTCACCGCCCGTAATACCACATTGACCGAGCACGAGGGTCGAATTTGGGTCTTGTGGCTTTGCAGACATTACACAAATGATCCATTGAGCTTTTGAGAATAGAATGTCCAGGATTGGCGTCTTCCAGCTCCATTCGGAGCCGAATGCGGCATTTATCTTGCTGCTCCTAGCGCCAGAAAATGGTAGCACGGGGGACGAAGCTCCAATAAGCTCGCGATAAAGTCCAAGCCGGTATTCTTAGCATCTGAACCGTGTCTTCGAGTGCCGTTCTCCGAGAAGTGTGGGCAAAGCTGTGCTAGACTTCTTATTTTCATAACGTCCGTATCCGCGAATCTGGAAGAGCGTAGCTCTCCGACTATAGAAGCCTCTGATGGCCGCGAGTCTGAGCACAATGTCAGATTAGTGACTCCTTGCAGCTTATAAAGCTTGGTAGGGCGTGGACTGTGAAAGGGGTTTGTATTTTGTGTGGACCTCTCTCTTCCCACAGTCATCGACGTTACAGCATTAGTCAGGAAGCCTTGTGGGGCGTTGCGAAGGACAATAATAATGCTCCTTGAACAGAAGAGTCTCAGCTACGACAGCCTACAATTCGTCTCCAGCGAGGTCGCCAAGAGGGCAAGCCGATTGGTGGGCAGTTGGTGGTCGCAGAAGTAAGTAGGGATCAAGTCGGTGATGCAGAAGATTACAGCCTCTGGTGAATCCCACCTTGTCAGAAGCCCTGGGGCCTGAGGAAGTGGGTTGAGGCGCACAGATGAGGATGGTCTTAGCCTCCGTTAGATCAGCCACTCTCAGCTCTTGGATCATTGTCCGAATGCACCTCAAATTCTTGTTTTTCAAATGTACAGGCGTACCGAGCACCGTAGGAGTGGTTCGACCGCCTTGGCGCAGCATGCACGCGACTAGTGCCTGCGAGACGTCACGGAAGGATGCGGCCGGGCTGGGAGAAAAGTTCTGGAAGACGCATAGAAAGAAGCTCACCCCAGTTCCGTAGTTTCACACTATTATGCCGAAAGAGCTCGTTGCTTGTCCATGGTATCCGGCGGCCGTATGCAAGGCGTTTGTCAGCGACGAGCTTTCGTAGTTCAGTCGCAAGCAGCGCCATCTTTGCAGACTCCGCAGATCCAATAATTGTTCAAGACGAATTCGCGCCATTGATCCATGCCGGTCACGGCTGCCGATTCGCATTTTTCAATGGTTCCTCAGCATCATGGAATATCACGCGAAGTTGCAGACCAGCCCGAGTGAATTTTGTGCAGGCATTTCAACCCATGATAGGGCTTCACTGCCCTACCCCAGAAACTCACATGGACGATTCCAGGTTAAGCAAAGAAGGTTGATCTGCGTGCTCTTCGAGAGAACATCGGCAATTCACTTGCGACCACTGAGAGGCTTCTGCCCATGAACTCTACCTCTTGGAAATTTGTAGGGAGTCGGTGGCCTCGGTTTCTGCGCCCAGGATGTGCATGGATACTAAAGATCCATTTTCATCTAAACCGCATCAGGGCAAGCGACACTGCTCCACGGGGGTTTACCATGTCTGACTACTTGTTCAGTCCCTTGACAAGAGTGAGGAGTCTGACAAGCAAAGCGCGTCCGAGCGCCTTCGCAAAGATGGCGTTACGTTAAGCGCTGGAATGCTCCGCTGTAATCTGCCACCATACTCTGCGATGCATTTGTCCGCTGCTTTGTGGGATATTCCCGCACGGCGATAACGCCCATCTCGGAGCGCGCAGTAAGTCGTCGTCGTCGAGCGGTATTTAGAGATCAATCTCGAGCGAGAGCGAAGAATGCTGACTATGGCAGTCTTGAGTACGGGTGCGACAAATCCAGCCTGTGGTGACGCTTGGGGATAGAGCATTGACAGCTACAATTTGCCCGCGCAACCAGAGAGAGCACAACATGGCCAAGACCAGTACTGCGACGACGCTGTCGCCGCTGCCGCCAGGATTGCGCCGTGGTATGATTTCTGTTACGTTCATCGGATTTCTGTCTTTTGCAGCGGCATCTCTCCTTTTCATGCATCTGGTATATCGGATCATCACATGGAAGCATCGAGGCTACGCAAGATTGAATCAGTATGTGGCCCTGCTCACAAATCTCATATTCGCCGACGTAATTCAGGGCATTGGGTGGTCCTTGGACGTGTTATGGTTGCGGCACGACAGCATCGACGCGGGATCAACTGCTTGCTGGACGCAAGGCTGGTTCCTCACCACTGGAGACGTGGGGATCTGCGTCTTCAGCTTCTTGCTGGCGGTACATCTCTTCGCGGATATCGTGTTTGATCGGAGACTCCGGCATATCCCGTTCCTCGCATGCCTCGTGGCATGCTGGATTTTTTCCTTTTTCTGCGCTTCAATCGGAATTGCCGTCCATCCAAAGGACTTTTACATGCGGGCTGGTGCCTGGTGCTGGATTCATGAAAAGTACATGCCCGAGCGACTCTGGTTGCATTACTTTTGGATTCTGATCTGCGAATTTGCGACTGTGGTGCTCTATACCTTGATGTTCGTCATCTTGTGGCGAAGAGTCAAGGTATTCTTCTACTCCAATGGCGATGTTCACCTGCGTGCAGAGTCTGCAGCGAGATGCGTCATCTTCTACCCCCTGATTTACACCGCGTGCACTCTCCCGGCTGTGGTCATTCGGTTGCGGGCAATGACTGGACACAAAGCCTCCTATGCAGAGCTTTGCGCAATTGGAGTGAGTTCCTTCTTCCGGGGGGTTGAAAAGCTGCTGACTGAAGCATGCTTAAGGTCATGATTGGCTCCAATGGATGGGCGGACGTACTACTGTACACCACCACACGGCACTCTCTGATTTTCGGACCCGCCATACCGGACGCCGACGCATCTGCACTGGATACGTTTGGAACCTGGCCAGGTCGACGTCGCGAAGAAGCCGTAGGGATCGAGGAGGGCATCGGAACCCAAGATCGCGAAGTGCGACCAAATATGAGCCAGAGTGAAGACCGAGAAAGCAACGAGGATCTATTCCGTGCCGGAAATATTCTTCGCGTTGGTCAAAATTTCGATATCCACAGAGTCGAGGCCCGGCCCCGAGAGGGCAGAGAAAGCGAGAAGAACCAAGTCAGTGGGCAAAGTCGAAGAAGTTCCGAGAAAGCAACTGCTGAGATTGAATTATCATGATCAATGCGAGGCTTCAAACTGTAAGACAGTGTCTTGGCCGCTTAGAATTTCCAGCTGTGCCATGGATAGTCGCACGAAGAACAGCGCGCGAGTGCAGCCTGGCGTCAGTTCTCGCCTAGTGTAGGCACCCATACCAGCACTGCTGGGGACGAAGCGACCACCATCAGGCAGCAGCTTCAGAATACGAGCCATGCCGAAGAACGTCGGGCCCGTGGAGCTCGAAACCACGCGGCCAGTGCAGCATCGAAGATACGACTTATTCCGGAGAAGACCTGGTTACGCAGCGATTGCAAAGAGAAGCCATGTCGAGATGAGCCATGTCTCCTGACTTGCTGACTATCTCTTAGCGGTGGGTTCAATGGGCGGCCCACAGCACTGCCACTCTGGATGTGAGGCTGTTACGTGGCTGTGCAAGCAAGGTACCAGTTTCAGGTGACCAATAAGGTGCTGACGGCGGAGCGGATTCCGAGAGCGATATACATATCGATCACGTCGAGCTCGTGTGACTGCCGGTAGCTGCGGAACCGGGGATGATGGTTTGGATAAGGATGGGGGGAATGAGGTGAAGATGTTGAGGGAGTGCTATGCTCGAGAGGTGAAGTCGGAAGTCACAGACCGGTGAACCACACGAGATTGGCGGGGTAGTCCCGGCGCCAAGGCATGCGTCAATATTTGATTATGGGAAGCGCCCATTTGGCGAGGGCACTCGAGCGTGTGTGGCTGTGCTGGCAAGTGCTCAGGCCCCGTTGGGTATCGGGGAACGGTAGCAGCGCGAAGACGAAGCGTGGATTGGTTTCAGAACTGGGTTGCTATCTTTGGTAGCACATCTGTAACGACCCTCTCAGATCTTGGCGACGACGTAGTGCAATGCTTATATGCTTTGTCTTGTCAGAAGTACGCGAATGCTCAGCTATGGAGGGAACACGTCTCTCGGATTCGCTTCGATGCCCAGAGCTCCCTTGTGCGGTATGCGTAGAATCGGCACCAAATGTTCCATCCCGCGGCGCTTATTATGGTGAATGCATCCCTCTGCTGCTGCGCCTTCTTAGCCCGGGAGGGGAGGTGTAGGCCGTCTGCGCCACTGCCCGTGCTTGTCGCTAAGGTAAGGTAGCCAAGTAGGCACCTGGTGCCTGTATCAGGCTCGCGCTCGTCGAATCATCCGCGCGCGCCGTCCGTACTAGATAGCGTCCGTGGTTACATGTGGGAAAGGGAGCAGACGGCGACTTGGAACTTGAATCCTTCGAGAGAGGCCCGAGCGTCTCGACATCCTCGCAACTCGAACGCCAACACCCGGAACTCAGGTCTTCTCCCTCACCTCTCCTGCGGTCACGCCTCGCCAGGGCTCTACTAATCTTAGACGAGTACCCTCAGGTTCAGGCTGTAGACCGCACGCAGTCAGCAATCATGGACAACCGCGGTCGCTCTCCTTCGGCCGGCGCGCCTATAAGACGTCAGCCCTCTGCATCGCCTCACCATCCGGCCCACCCGCCTGCTGCCAACAACCTGAACCTGAACGTGACCGCCGGCGGCGGCTTTCACGACGCCAACAGCAACGGCAGCAATATCGCCTCGCAGAACAACCTCCGTCGCAACCAGTTCGCCGCTGGTCTGAACGCGCACGCAGCCTCAGGCGCTTTCGGCGACTCCACCTTCACCACCGACTATTCTCTCGGACCCACCTACACCGACTTCGAACAACACCAGCAGCAATCGCAGAGCAACCCGATCTCCAACCACACGTTCCTCCATTCGCAAGCCACCGTGGAGACCGGCCTCGGCGACAGCGACTCCAGCGCATTCCCTTCCTTCGATTTCAGCCAAACCACTTTCGATCAGTCCAACTCCCTCGACCCGAGCCTCCTCTCTGCCGATATCGACTCTAGCTCGCTCGACCTACTACAGCCTCAGCCAGGCGCAGAGAACAGTAACGCTGCGCTCGATCCTATGGCGGCTGCCATGTCGTCGCATTCGCCCACCCCGCCCCACCTCTTCCCAGACATGGGCAGGCGCCAATCTGGCAGCCCAAGCCCTCATGCCTCGCCGCACTTCCAGCAGAACAATCCAAACTTTCCGATCATCAACAGGCCGCGCAATGCATCGGAATCGCTTGATCCCTCGAGTGCGATGTTTCCACAGGGCAACAGCGGAAACGAGTGGATGAACATGGGCGCATACAGGTCACACAAGCGGACACCTTCGGACAACCTGTCTGACGTATCGTCGAACCACGCGTCGCCCTATCTGGGCAACTTGGATAGCTTCGATACGGCCAATGCGCATTCATCGCCTCTTCAAAACCCATCAAACGATCCTCTATTCAGTGATGGACTAGGCCTCCAGCAGTTCAGCTTGAACGAGAATCAGCACTTCAACCACAGTCCAGGTCCCAGTCCAGGACACTCGCCCCACCTCATGCCTCAGCCACAACATGCACTCCCACAATTCACGGCAGATAACAACTACGGGTTGAACGCGAGCATGAATCCGCCGTTTGGTCAGCAGAACGGATTAGATCTGTTTCCGGGCACCGGCCAAGAACCATTCCCCTCGCTCAACAGTACACAAGGATCAAGTCCTGGAGACCTCGGTCAGGCAGACCACATGAGTCCACCCGAAATCAACATCGATTACGCACCCCCGACACGACCTGTAGAGAATGTAAGATCGGACAATTCTCAAGATGCGTTGAGTCCACCACTACGAAGTAAGCCGCTCCTTCCATGTCTGGTAGCGGAGCATACGCTGACTGAAGCTTCAGCCACTAATCGTGCACGTGCCAAATCGGACTCAAATCTTGGTTCAAGGTCTCCATCTCCAGCGCTTCTCGGTCGAGGCAGATCTCCTTCCGCTGGTGGGGAGACTCTGTCTCCGTTCGACAACGCAAAGACGCAATCACGATCGTCATCTCCAGCTCGCGGCCGGAATGGCTCACACAACAATCGTGGACGTAGTTCAAGCAACGCTTCGGATCAGCGCGACTACATTCTAGACCTGGCCGACCCGCAACGAACGCCTTCGAACGGAGCGGACAGCAAGCGGGTACAGAAGCACCCGGCAACATTCCAATGCAATCTCTGCCCGAAGCGATTTACCAGGGCGTACAATCTTCGATCACATCTACGTACGCATACAGACGAACGACCGTTCGTATGTACAGTTTGTGGCAAAGCTTTTGCACGACAGCACGATCGCAAGCGACACGAAGGTCTACATTCTGGCGAGAAGAAGTTCGTATGTCGAGGTCAGCTGCAGAGCGGATCGCAATGGGGCTGTGGTCGGCGCTTCGCTCGTGCAGATGCGCTTGGACGACACTTCCGATCCGAAGCTGGCCGTGTATGCATCAAACCTCTTCTCGACGAAGAAGCCGCGGAACGGCAAAAGGCGAGGATGGAAAAACAACAACAGGCGCAAGTCGCCGCAGGGCTAGTGGCCCCTCAACCAATGATGAATCAACCGCAAGTCGACATGATGACGAACTTCCTTCCAGCTTCTCTACTACAACAGTATCCTGCCCTGGCAAATATCGATTGGAACGCGATGCCGCAAGGACCACCACCCGATGAAGACGCATACAGCGGACTAAGCTCCTTTGACGCTTCGAGCGGTGGTGAGTTCTACGAAGAAGTTTCGGAAAATGAAATGGGAGGGTATCAAGATTCCAATATGACTGGCATGGGCATGAATCATATGAGCGATGTGCCGGTGGGCGGAGCACAGAATTTCTCCGGGTACGGAGGCCATCAGGCTGGCGATTACTTGAGCGATTTTGAAGGACGATGATGACGCTTTTAACGGCCACCGCAACGACACGCGATTGCTTTGTTTTGACGATTCGCCCTCCTGTGTGACGCGAACGCGAAGAGCGGCAGTACCTGATACCATTGCTTCATGGAATAGCGTGAAGGAGGAAATACACGCACTTTGATTATGGCCGTGCTGTTCGGAGGCTGTGTTTGAAGTATGCGACCTCGGCTTCTTTGGATTTTTGTCTTGTTTTGCTGATGATGATACCACCAACTCTTCTTTTGCGCCAGCTAGATAGCAAGGCTTCAATGGGGATGACTTTCACCATTCCTCCGCTCTGAACCGATTTTATATGCGAACCACCTGCCCTGTGCTCCGCGGGCGAGGAAAGTACCTACTTTTGAACAGGGAAGGAGCCACGAGAGCTCAGCTCGCAGGAGCGAGGAAAATTTATTGGCACTGGCTATTTTCTGTTCGCACGACATCCATGGATGCTACC
Source organism: Lecanosticta acicola (assembly GCA_963674455.1). NCBI lineage: Eukaryota > Fungi > Ascomycota > Dothideomycetes > Mycosphaerellales > Mycosphaerellaceae > Lecanosticta > Lecanosticta acicola. The sequence goes on from CAVMBE010000077.1 coordinate 74,240, forward strand.
GCCATTCCTGACCTATCCAAGAGGTGGCTGGTAGCAACCCTGGCGCCGTACTGAGGTTCAGGTTGTTAATCGCTTTGTGCCTGCACCCAACGCTTAGACCATCTCCTCGACTTCTATCCCTGTCCGTGTCTTTCCGTCTTTTTCAGAAAGACGAAGAATTCGAGGACCAAGCATGCCGCCTCTAGCTACTTGTTAAGCGAGTGAAGAGACGGTGTTCGGATTCCCTATGGGTATGTAAGGTATGTGTCGAATCGTCTCAGCCATGCTGTATCCTCCTTTGCTCGTTGATGGTCTTCCTATGGGCTCAGACGTCCACTCATTCGTGGTAAGGTTCTCGCCCTCGCACTTTATGGCAGCATCAAATGTTTGCTACGGACTATTTTGGCGACCTTCTCGGACAGAACCCGGGTATTTGTTCTTTACTCTTACCTCTCGTGGTCTCGATCATGGTAGTGTTCGGTACATACACTTGAACTAACCGGAGAGCAGAGCTACATCGTTGGAAGCCCAAGAGGCAGATGCTCGAAAAGAAGTGCCTCGCTCGGCCCAAAGCCAAGAATCAAGCTTCGATGCCGCCCCAACTCATGTTGCAAATCCTATGCCAAGACTCAAGACAAAGCCAGACGACCTGTATCAATCTTTCCCGCTCCAAAACTCTCAGAAAGCGACGAGCATTCATCTCCGGCTACCCAAACTTCGCTGGCAGGCGGAAAATCTTAACCACTGCTCCCAATCCTTCGCTCGGATCTGTCTCTTCTTCTTCTTCTTTTTTCTGTCTGATCCTGAGCCTGCAGTACTTGGAGCCCCTTGATCGACTTCGGAGTATGGTGGCGGAGGGTCAATTGGCCCGATTGAAATACCGGACGCAGAAGATCGACCGGGACCAGCACGTGATGAAGTGCTTGGCCCTGATGAGGGTTGTCGGAAGTCGGATGCGAAGTATTGGGCTGCACGTCCGTCGTCCCAGGTTGCCGGTCCGCGCGGATTTGTTTGCGGGGACTGGGCTTGGAACTGAGCCTGAGCTTGAGTCTGGGAAGTGGTGTGGTACTGAGGAGGACGGTTGACGACTACGTGGACGGTGTCGCGGTTTCGCAGGTCGTTGCTTTGATGCCACGGAGAGTGCTGATCGCTGTGCTGATTGCTGTGCTGGAATGGACCTGCGCGACTTCGCCGCTGGATTGGCTCCGGGCTTGACTGCGAGATGGGCGTGGACATGGCGGCGCCTGTTTCTTGAACCTGTTCTACGACCGTCAGAGTCAGCTGTTGTTTGAGATGGCACTGGGTCACTTACTACTCACCCTGTGGGAGACGCTCACGCTCTTCGCGAGCAAGCCGAAGCTGAACATTCCCTATTCTGTGAAGAATATCGGCTATATCGAGCTCTATCGAGGGAGTTTGTTGCGCCTCCATGGCGCCAAGCGAACGAGATGATTGCTCTTGCGCCGATGCAGATCGTGGCACCGAGCTAGACAAGCCAGTGACTTGCAGGCAGATGGATGAGATGTTGATGTCGCCTCTATTGCTGAGGTGTGCAATAAGTGTGTTGTTTGTGCCGTTTTGACTCGGCGATCGAAGGCTTATCAAGGCAAGAAGCGAGTTTGCATGCACGTGAATAGCTGCAAGTGAATGATCTAGTCGCGGCTACCGCTCAGACAAGCTTGTTGAGCATCCTTTAGCTCCTAATTCAACGTACCTCGACGTCTCGCGCCGTAGTGGCATTGCACAGGATGTTTCCGTTAAAGAGCTCTCGTGACACTTATAGATCATCCTCCCTGGTTTCTGTTAACGTTACTGAAACATGGAATAGCGCTATGTATCTGCATATGTACATTACTGGGATTTGCACAAGCTGCCATATGAAAGTTTCGAGCAGTGGGGGTTGCTAGCGTCAACGCACGGACGTCGCAAGTGAATGGAAGTCGAGATATTCATGCCTCAGGCCGAAAGCGGAAAAGCTCCGCCAAAATTTCAGAACCTTAAGTCTTGCCCTCGAAACTTCAAGCTTTGCGACATCTCCTTCTACACCTTCCTATCTGTCGCAATCATGGCGGCAGCGACTGAGTCAAATGTTCTTCTGTCGACATTGACGAATACTCCACATGATTTGCTCCAACCTTCCCTTCCGCTGTACACGGATGCCATTGCATACCTCAAAAGCATCCTCGATCCGCTTGCGACGGAAATCAGCACAGAGCAACAGGACCGATTGAAGGAGGCGCGCAAGAAGAGAAAGCGCGGAGAGGAAATTGAAGAGCACGATGTTCTGAGGTTGAAGAAGGTGCACGCGGAAGGATTTGGTGTTGGGCAGGTTTGGGAGCAAGCGAAAAGGGTGATTGAAGCCGCGCGGAGTGAGGCAGAAAGAGAATATGATGCCGTCAAAGCGAATCTGGGTGACAGGACTGATGACGAGGACGAGGATGAGGACGAAGAGCAGGACGAAGTCGATGGCGAAGACGACGACCTGGGCGTAGAAGGTGTGGATTACGAGGTTGAGGGTGAAGACGACGGGGAGGAAGAATATGAAGGAGAAGATGGGGAGATGGGCGAAAATGAGGACGATCTCGATATGGATGGCCCACACGACTACGATGAGATGGCCGGAGATGAAGATGAGCGGACGGAGGATGAGCCTGCACAGGAATTTGTTGCAGATAGGTTCGGTCTCAACGATGGCTTCTTCTCTATCGATGATTTCAACAAGCAATCGGAGTTCTTGGAACAGCAAGACGCAAGAGGAGAGGATGATGGAGCTGCGAGTGATGAAGAAGATATTGATTTCGACGCTGATCCACTCGCGCAAGCAGCGTCCGGAGCCCAGGCCAATGGCGATGGTGCCGAAGAATCCCCTGAGGAGGACAACGAAGACGGTCCCACATTCGGCGACCCCGATGCGCCCAGTGAGGATGAGGATGAGGAGTTAGAAGGTGGTGATTTGGATGACATGGGCGGTATGGGTAACACGAACGATGTCATGTACGCCGACTTCTTCGCGCCACCTGCACAGAAGAAGAGAAAGAACAAAAAGGGTCGACCAAACCCTCATAATTTCCCTGAGCCATCAACGAATGGGAAAACTCGAGAGGAAGAGGACGACGATATGGAGCGGACGATGGCTGCTGTGCATCGCGACCTCTTCGACGAGTCTGAGGAGGAAGGAGACGAAGAAGAGGAAGGCGAGCAACTAGATCCATCGGACCCACGGTCTCGCAGATCAACTCATGAAAGACGAAAAGCTGCACTTACGGAAGAGATCCGAAAACTCGAAGCCGCCAACGTCGCAAAGCGAGAGTGGCAACTTACTGGTGAAGCCCGTGCTGCAGATCGACCGATTAACTCTTTGCTCCAGGAAGATTTGGAGTTTGAGAGAGCCGGGAAGCCTGTGCCGGTCATCACAGCCGAAGTCAGTGAGTCAATTGAAGAGCTTATCAAGAGACGAATTCTTGCACACGAATTTGAAGATATCATTCGCCGGAGACCGGATGATCTCGCTACCGGCAAAGAGGGGAAACGTGGAAGACTCGATTTCGAGCTGGACGACACCAAAAGCAAGAAAGGCCTCGCTGAAGAGTACGAGGAAGAGCACTTGCGACGCACAGATCCCAACTTTGTCGACGTCAAGGACGAGAAGCTGCAGAAAGAGCAGAAGGAGATCGAGAAGCTGTGGAAAGAGGTGTGTGGCCAGCTCGACAGTCTAAGTTCTTGGCATTTCAGGCCCAAACAACCTGCTCCGCAACTCGATATACGTGTCGATGCGCCTGCTGTCACGATGGAAGATGCGCGACCTTCCGCTGGAGGCGAAGTGGCTGGCGCTAGCCAACTTGCTCCACAGGAAGTCTACAAGGGTGGTGAAGCTTCGGATAAGAGACAGGAAGTTGTGGGTAAGAGTGGGCTGCCTGCTGGCCACGAGGAGCTCTCACGCGAGGAGAGAAAGCGGAGACGAAGACGTGAGAAGGAACGAATTCGTAAGTCCAGTGGCAATGACACCAGCCAAACGGAGAGTAGAGCGGCCAAAGCAAAGAAAGGGAAGGACGGCGTCATTGCTGACCTCAAGCGCGGTGGTGTCAAGGTCATTGGCAAGAAAGGCGCTGTCACGGATGTGGAAGGACGAAACGTCGGAAACGATGGAAGTGCTGGACAAGGTGCCGCCAAGTATAAACTGTAGATCACACGCCTTCCCGCTCTTAGGCAAAATTGAAATAATCGGCGAGTTCCCAAATCAAGATGTCCCCATGGATTAGAAATGTACCACATCCTCTTCGCATGTCAATCGACAAATTGGTCCATCGGACTGGCCACAAGACCATGAGGTCACGCCGCGGCGGCGGAACTATTTCAATCATCCACTTTCGTTGAATAGACAGCAATGTTGAGCAATCTTTGTGTCTGAATGGCATCAGCTTCGTCCCAATGAACCATAGCGATGCGTTCCCCCAAGCTCACCGGTCACCTCCTCGTGCACCCGAAGGAGGATGATGCGCACAATCATTCGTCTCGTTGCATGGGCGGGAAGGCGAGTTATGTCTTGGCATGCATTCAGAACTGGTCAGATTTTTTCTTGCGTTTGCTGGGTAAGATAACAAGCTTCCGCTGTGCAAAGACGCCGTCATGAGAAACAGGAGATATCCTACCTTGCAAGACTGAGTTCTACATGATATCTAAGAAAAACTAAGTTCCAGGTACCCAACGTTCAGCCACTCCGTAAAATTTCCAGCTAGGAGTTCTGAATCCTACCTATCCCCCGATTGCTAAGATTCCGAGGATATTCAAGTAGCGCGGTAGGTAGAATTCGCGTTCTTAGCCGTGAGAGACTCTAGAGAGCATGTCCAACCCGCTGTGCCTTAACAACACGAGGTACGAGAGGAACTCTGGCCGCCGCAAAAGTCCTTTGCAAAGTTGAAATGCTTCGTTTCGCCATGATCTCCCTCGATTCTCCCAATCGCAAAGAAACGTGAGTGTCTTACTGATTATCTGAGCTCGTAGGATCTCGTTCTTAGATTCCAAGGACAAGATATCATGTCCTTGGAATCTAGTAACCAAAGTGGGCGAAGATCTCGTGCGGAGTGGCGGTAGATTAGGGTTCGCAGGACGTGATGGTTGTGGTTGGCAGGTTGGCGGCAGAGTAAGGCAGTTCTTGATCGTGGATCGAAAACAGGCTTTGAAAGTCCGCGGTGGGTGAGGATATTTGTGCTAGAGAGAGGATGGTAGGCCAAGAGCCACGGAAAGTCCCCCATTGTCTTCCTTTCCTCTTGACGGCTCTGAAGCGACATAATTCCGAGACTGCAAGTTGAGGACTGAATCCCGCCTTCCACTCTCATCGTTCTTTTCGATCGAGATCGCAATACCGGCAGCTTCAAGAACACCCTCCCAGAAAGACAATGGTAAATCTTCGTCCTCGATGCCTCTCACTGGGACGTTCACTTGTGTTTCCTCCTCCGGTTCCGCCTCGTCCGTGTTTGCAGTAGCTCGCTTCCCGTGGATCGCCTTCCTCCACCCCACAGGCCGACCGACCTTCTTCTCAATATGCGGGTTGACCTTGCGGAAAGCGGCATATCCTTTGCCTTGCTCAGAAGATGCTTCAGTCTTGACTGGTATAGGAGGCGAGGCCGCTCTGCTGGCTTCTTCGCCTTTGGCCGGCTTCTGCCCCTTCACGCTCTTCCGTTTGCTGGCCGCTGTGTTGGACGGATCCCCTTGCACAGACTTCGCCTTCATATGGATCGACTTCTTCCAACCCTTAGGCCTACCCGATCTCTTCATCTCCGGATTTGCTCGGAAGAAAGCGGCGTATCCAGTCGGTGCTTGAACCGTCTCGCTCCCTGTAGCGATATCAGCTCTCCTCGTACTGTCATCGGTGTCAACCTCCATCGAGATGGCCGCATTCTCGTCTCCGCTCGTGTTCTCGAGCCCCTCGATCACCCCATGGGCAGCCTCGAACGCCCCCAAAGGCATCGAATGCTTCGCGTCTTCGACTTCCTCCGCGTCCGCAAAACCAAAGTCCGCGAGCGTAAGAGTTTCCGCTTCCGTCATACTGCCCTCTGGAGGAATCTTATGCTGTTCTTGGAAAGCGTCTCCAATCACGAGTGATGCGAAAGAGCTGCCCGGTCGGGTGTTGCTGACGATATGTTAGAAGGCAGTGGGGTTTCAGGCAGGGGATTGGGAACGTACTAGTCGACCGAGAGCCCCATTGCTGCTCTGTGGTTGAGTCTCTCGGGTACATTGGGGTATGGATATGTGCAGTTTGTGGTAGGTTGTTATTGTTATGTGTTGCTATTGTCGAAGGAAAGGAGGGCGGTGAGCCATGGCAGGTTCGTGCGGCGCATGTGAAATTCATGTTGTCCAGCCGGAGCACGTGATAGCGGATATGTCTCACGACAAAGTGAGCCGCCATCGGAACATGTTTAAATTACGCTCTGGGATACTGTATCAACATGCCAATGTTCGCTGTCAATGCCGTACAATATTGGGAAAAAAATCCTCGCCGCCATCGAGGAACAGGAACGCCCGCTGTACACCCAAACTTCATACGCATGGTCTCAACCCAGGACCGCTGCGACAATTATAAGCGCCAACACAATTGCCAAGATTATCAATAGACAACAGGCCTTCCCCCTCGCGCTCTTCTGATGCCGACTGGCGGTCCTCAGCTGACTATCCGCATTCCTTGTATCATCCCTCGTCTGCATGACGTTCGCATCAATCGTATCCAGCTGCTGTCCCTGATCGTGTACCATCGTAGCCACATCGCGGAAAAGTTCATTCAGTTCCGAAACAGACTGTTCGATATTTTGAATTTCCGACTCGCGCTCGATGATGAGGTTCTCCTGGAAGTCTACATCCGATTGATCCGCGAGACGAAGCTGTTCTTGTTGCTGAAATTGCTGTTGTTGGCCGCCTACGCCAGGTGAATTAACGCCTTCTTGATCGATTGCTGTACGCGCCGCGGATGCGCTTGCGCGTTGTTTCTCCAAAGCCTGGCGCTGAAGAGATTGGAATTCCGTCAAGCTCGCCCTGAACTCCTGACCCAGCTTGCCAGCGGTGTATTTCTGGCTGGGACCCATATCATGCCAGTTCTGGACTTTCTTCAATCCCTCTCCGACTTCCTTGAAGCCATCGCCTGTTTCTTGCAGCAAATCTTGCACCCGCTCCCGGACACGTTCTGTCTCCCGTCTTGTCCCAAGCGTGGCGACTTGGCTGGAGAGCTTGGAGATGTTGGATGTGAGGGAGAAGAGCTTATCGCTGAGTTGCACGGTGTATCGCTGGAATTCGGGATCGTCGGCGTACTGCGGGTCATCTTGCCGTCGCATTGTTGTGGGCTGTGACTCCAGCCGAGGCGCATCGTTGAAGGACATGGTTATCGAGGTTTTCGTATACCAGAGAAGATGGTGTTGGTGGTATTGGTGGATGTCAGTAGAAGAAGGTGGGAGGAACTGAAGTTGCCCCCGCGGTGCCTGGCCACATGACGTCCGCGTGCCATTCCGTAGGGCTGATTAGTAATAAGATGTTTCTGTTTACACCTGACTTCGTGAACATCTCGCACCCAGACAACGCCCTATACACGAAACACGAATTGCACCGAGCCAATACTATTTCACAACGGTACAACACCACACTCTCCTCGATCACGGCCGACCATCATGAGATAATCTCAAGCCACACACTCCTTCCTCTACAGCACACCCGCGACTATGGCGACGCAAACAATCACCACCCAACACATGTTCGCCGCGAAGCCTTCCACAGCGTCTCCTCCAACCACGCGAATACGCGCATACAAAGACTTTCTCACACCCGCGCTACATCGTCGCTTCACTACAACTGCGGGAGTCGTCTTCCTCGTCTGCATCTTCGAAGCTTGGCAACTCTCCAACACACGCCATCTCATCTGGTCATGGTTCCCTCTTGGTTCCGCCGGGCTACGCGCGCTTCTCCTCAGTATATCATGCTTGGCCGTATTCATCGTGCGAGTCGCAAACATGCATATTGGTCAGAGAATAGCGCCGAGTGCTGCGCAAGAGACATTGAAGAAGTTGAGCGGAGGCAAGGTCATTACGACAGCCGTGTGGTACATCTTCAGCGCTTGGTGGTTTGGAGAGGTGTACATTTGGTCGAGAAATGAGACTGCGGAGCTTGGTATGGTGGATCCGGGAAGAGCATACGAGCGTCCGAGACTCAATGAGAATCCCATCTTCCTACGAGCCTTGTTCGTGGTTACTGGAGTGGTGCAAGTTTTCCTTCATCTGCTCCGCGACTACGATCAGATACGAATTCCGATGGGAGACGAGAAGCAGGACATGAGTAAGAGCTGGTTGATCCGCATAGCCGGAGTGTCTGCAACAACACTGAGCAGGCTTCCACGGCCCTTCCGCGCGCTCGCTCTTCACTCTGGACAAATTCTTGGCCGAACATGCAACGCACTTTGTTACGCTCACTTCTTGAACCTGATCCTCTATTTCGGGTTCGTACGCCATCGTGTCTGGGGCTGGACCTACGCATTTGCTCGGACATGGTTTAGCAATCTGCCAGAGGGAGCCGGCCCGACTGGCATCTCGCACTTCTGGAAAATCTTGCCACAGGCGCTTTTTGCGCCCTTCTTGATGCTGCTACTCTGGGAGGCCTCGAACGTTGTGTTCAGCACAAGCGTGGCCCAACCACCACTGAGGAAAGAAAACCCATTGACCAGCGAGATCAAAGATTCACAAGGCGTTATTCTACACAAGAGCGCCGATCCCAATGGCAGTCTCCTGAGCGGCCTCAAAGCGAAGAAGGATTTGCCGAAGACCTTCGCATTCTGGGAGCTGTTCATCATCTGCGAGCAGTTTGAGATGCGGAGAAAGACGTTGTATTCCGAAGTTGACCGAAAGGACGGCAGCACATGGAGCAAAATCTGTGAGCTTACTTTGAAGGAAATTAGTGCTATTTCGGACCGCGTAAAGACAGCTCAGGAAGGCCCCGAGTACAAGAAGAAGTTGGCCGAGATGGAAGCTCAGAAGCAGCACCATCAACACCTGATTGCACACCAGCCCGAAGAAGAGACGGGGCTGAAGAGAATCGCAGATCGGACTGTCAACAATGACGCGGACGTATTCGCCAAGCAGAAGCCAGATCTTGCCAATGCGGTCAACAACTGGGCCAAGTCTATTGGAATGTCTCCCAATTCACAGGACCCTGTCTCTCCGCGAGCCAAGAAGTATCTGCAGTGGGCGGCAAAGGAAACACTCACTCCCCACCAGCAGCAATATCTCACGCCCGGATATCTACAAGCAGAGGCTACTGGAATCGTCGGACAGTTTCTAAAGACACCCACTGGTGAGCCGTTCCGCCAGACCTTTGCTCGGAATGTCGCTTCGGTTGTGTTGGATTCTCCGACCAGCAATCAAGCGAACATCATACACGCTGCCAAGTCCCTGGCCAAGCTCTGCGTCTGTTCGCTGAAGGAGGACAATTTCGGCCAAGTGCAGAAGGATGTTGTCAAGATCATTCGCACTTTCACGACGACCATCAAGGACATCGAAATGTTTGTGAAGGAACTCAAGCCACACTGGACAGACGTCAATTTCAACGAAGCGATTGACCGTACCGTCTATGACCCGTGGACCTTACAGACCATTGAAAATCCAGAAGCTGTAGCAGACGTCGCACAGCGCTTCGTCCGCACCGGACGCATCGCTCGCTTCACGCCAGAGAAGAAAGAATTCTCACAGGTCATGGACGTCCTCAAAGCCAGCTTAGAAGAGATCTTGCTTGCGTTTCAGGAGTACGCTGGTGCTTTGGGATTGACGAAGAAGGATACTCGGGAGGCTAAGGAGGCCATACAGAAGCCTCCCCCTCCTCCGCTGGGTGTGCATTGGCCACAGCCGACGCAGTCGTCTCCATCACGGCCTGAAATGGAAGAGGTCGGCGGCGAAGAGCCTCATTTGAACGGCAAGCGACAGCGGAGAACGCGGTATAATTAGCCGGATGAGACCCTGCACGGTCTTGAGGATTACGAGTTTGTGATGTGCGTGCATGATACCAAGAAAGCAATCGAAAATATTCTGTCTACAGGCGCCCTTCCTTTCCAACTTTATCCGGTCCCTTTCACTCCTCGTGCACCGACGACAACAATAGTTCGGTCGTTTTACGATTTTCTTGATGGTGCAGCTTGAGGTGTAGTTCCTCCGGAACACTACTGAGGTCCACCTCCGCGCTGTACCCCAAGGACTTCCCCGTGGAGAAGAGGGTCTAGATGTGGGCCCAGCTGCGGCTCGAAGTGATAACACTTCACGCAATTGTACCACGAAACGGCTCTTACAACGGATGCCTCGACTGTACATCACAATGAAGAGGCGGCGTTCTTTTCGCTGCTCGCTTACACCGACTTGCCTCATTGTGGATGACCTGAACAACGAGAAACCTCAGTACAAAGAGCCCACTGTAACCACCGATCCCTTGTTTTTGCAAGGATGTCTTTGCCAACTCCACCGCACCACGCATGATGGATTCATCGAATACCACTGCGTCGGGTGACTAGGAGTTACTTCCTCGCTCAAATCCTCGGTGGTTTCGTCGGTTGAGGAGTCGTTTACGCACCCTACACCAACGGCATCAATACCTTCGAAGCCGGCTCTGATACCCAAACCGCACCATCCGCTCCAAAGGCCACGGGCGCAATCTTTTGCACATACCCGCAATCAGACCTAACCATAGCCTTGGGATTTTCTCCGCTTCTGGATCCTGGTTTCTCTTATAATTGTTCTGACTGATCTTTGGGCGCCGAGTGTGTTTTGGATGGAATACGGAGTATGCGATCAATCTGGCGAGAGATTTTGGGCCGAGACTTATGCGTCTTGCGGTGGGGTATCAAGAGGATTGGAGTGCTGGAGATTTTTATCTCTGGATACCAATGGTGGCAACGTTTTCTGAATGCCTGTTTGGAGGGACGTCGTACGAAATTGGTATCTTCACTGGACCATCACCGATTAATACGCCTTGGATGGGGTTGAAGGGGGTCTTGGAGCCTAGGCAAGCGATTGAGAATGAGGATGGAGGAGCAGAAGAAGGAAGGATTAGTCTAAGTAGCGTCGTCAAAGATGACTCGTGATATTACGCTGTTGCCATTCTGAGTATCTAAGGCAAGTTACAGCCGTAATGCAGCTCACCTACACGCATTGCGGCATTTCGTCATCCTTCAAGTTCCGTGGTAGTCACCCATGCTGAAAGCACGTGTTCCCTGTGCCTCGCTCTACGTCTCCGTGACAGACCATCGAGACCGCAATTGTTGACTTTGAGCAGTTTCCTCGGGCTCTATGTATATGTATAAATGTCGGCCAAGAAGTCATACACCGAATTCTCCATCTCCACATGATCGCTCAGTCTTTGCACGTATCGGTTCATCGGATAGGACAGATTCTCCAAGGTGCTGAAGAAAGATTCGATCAGCCGCAGAAACGCGTCAGTGTCTGAGCCCCATGCCCAATTCCAGTGCTTATTGTGGATGAGTAATTCTTCTGGCCTTGTCGAGGAATTGCTGATGACGGTAACATGGAATTTGATGTCGAAAGCCTGCAGACTCGGAAAATAAGATTCGAGTCGAGGATACAGGAGATCCCAGTCCAGAACCTTGAACTTGTCCACCTCGTCGAAGCGATGCCAACGCGCGCGCTTGATGATGTCGATGTCCAGACCCAAATGCTCGCTTAACGAAGCAGTCATCTCCCGGGAACCGTGATCTTCAAAATTATCATCGCGCAGAAGCCCGACATATGGACTACTACCAAAATACTTCTCCTTCTCGTACTCGATCATATTCGTCGCCGTGCCACAGTCAAACACCACGTCTTTCACCTGCGCGCACTGCTGCCGCCCAACCAGACGCGCCCATCGCGCTAGAGTGGAGGTATAATACCGCGTGAGATTGACCTTGTGATTCGCGTCCAGAATCTTGGCGTAGATGGTAACCTTGTTGAGGGCGAAGCAAAGCAGTAACGTCTCGTGGCGAATGGCTTTGCAAGTCTGCGGCAGGCCTCGGAGCGGGTTGTTTGGTGGAGTGGCGGGCTTGTTGAGATGCCGCACCATCAGCTCGTAGTCTGTCGGCCGAGTCTTGAAAGGGCCGGCGTAGAGAGGGATGCCAGTCGGTTCGTACAGGACGAGCTCGTAGATTTGGTTGCGCAGTTCGCCGGAGAGCTTTGCGAGGGGGGACTCATCCATGATGACGGTACTGCACCCCGATGCAGATTGCGTCGTGTGAGTCGTGTGTTGGTGTTCAGAATTTTGCAGTTGATGTTTGTTTACGGCTGGAAAACGCGCGGGCCAAGCTTAAGTGGGGCGTTGCGCACGGACTTACACGTCACATGTCACGTTCACGGAAACCTGGAGAGCTTGACTTAATTGGAATACAAGTCACTCCGCTATGATGATACTGCGGTGCCTGTAGAATGCTATTGTTCACCTGTAGTGATCTCGAGTGTATCGAAGTTTTGGTTCGATCGCAAGGCACTACTCATCTTATGGGGAACCCTGTCGAATGAAGCATGCGCCTTAAGTGCGGCTACAGAAGTATTGTTTATGAGTTTTCTGTCTGCCCGTGCGAATCCGTGCATCCCGGGCGTCTTAATTCAAAGTTGTCGTTTTCAGTCCGCTCTTGATCCATCCTGCCTTTGCCTCCTTGACTCCTCTACTAATCCGACCAGCTTGTGTTCCCAAAAGAAATTCCCGCTTTCGCAAGGTCAGGACAGACCCGTCTACTGCTCTATCGAAGCCGTTGGGGGTCCACCCGTCGATCTGGTACCATCGAAGCCCTCTCTTTAGTCCCTTATCTCGACTTCCGAGGGAAGTCCCGCGAGCAGTGTGAGGATAGGGCGGTGCATCAGGTCGTAAATCCGGCTGTGCTGAGGTGCAAGTTTCACAAGACCCGCTTCAACGAACTTCATTCGACCCAGAGATTGCTCTGCAGGCAACTCAATCTCTCCTCTCTTGATCCCTACGTGCATCCAAGAGTTCCAGAGCAGTACAGACAGCCTGACCTGCACTTTTATGTTGTCGTAGTTATGAAACAGGCTCCGAAGCATGGCCAGAAGTGACCTCCAGTCCCAGAACGCCGCCATCTTCTTCTTGATCTCCAAGAATTGGTAGCATGCATCCCATCTCCTGTCGAAGACGAGCATCCTTTCGAAAGTTGATATGCTGATGGGCTCGCATGGAATCTCCTCGACTTCTGCGACTGATTCTGTAGCGGTGCCACAGTGGATGACAATTTCTTTTACTTCATCTCGCTGCTCTCCGCCGACCAGCGCTGCCCATTTGGACAGCTGATGCATGCAGTAGTTCGTATAGTTGACGTAGTACGTTTGCTTGTCGAGAAGCTTCGTGTACACCACGACTTTGTTCAACGAGAAGCAGAGCTTCAGAGTCTCCTGGCGGAGCGCGCGACAGGTCTGTGGGAGACCGCACAGTGGACTCTTGTGGGGCTGTGCAGGTTTGTTGATCCGGTTCAAGAGAACCTCGTAGGAAGTGCGGCGCTCCTTGCTGGCGGGTGGGCTGACATGCACCGGGATACCGGCGGGCTCGTAAAGGGCGTATTCGTAGATCTTGTTCCGCAGTTCGCCAGAGAGGCGGCTGAGAGGCGAGTCGTCCATGGTCGGGCAGCGGATGTGGAAGAGATGCAGATGTCGAGAAGTGAGCAGACTCGGCTGTCTGGCCGTCGCCGCGACAGCTCACCCCGCGGATTGCAACTTCGAGTGCGGCGATCAATGGCGGCGCAGATTCAGGGTTGATTCGGTGTTGCGCAGGAGGGTGCGATTGAGGAGTTGCGTGCGCGAAGTTTGGTTTGTTGATGTCGTGGATTGGAAGTTCTGCCCGTGCAGCTTCGAATTTAAGCGAAGCCGATGCCAAGAAGTGCACGGACGTCGCGATCAGATGATAGTTCTGGGTCTGTGTACACCTCGCTAGCTACCTCCCAATGTGAGAGATCACAAACTAGAAAAACTTGCCTACTTATTCATCTACTTAAATTTCTCAAAATTCGACGTGTCGTAGTGGCGAGGAGGCCCGAGTCGCCAGCGTATACCCGGGCACAAAACCCATGCTCTCTTCGCAGACGCTCGGCCCCAAAGCCTCCATTTGAGAGCAATCATTTCAAATGCATTGTGCAAGCAAACGAAGGCCTTGCCTATTCTCACCCCGTAGCATAACTACAAAGCCATCAAACCGCTCACTAAGACCATCATGCAGATAGCTGCAAGCACGCCAGTCATCTCGATCGAACTCGCAACAGAAGTCGCCTGGCCAATTGCACCAGCACTCGCGCTCGCAGTCGCACTTGCTCCCGCCCCAGTAGCACTCGCACTCGCCCCACCAACCGAACTCGCGCCCTCCGGCGCGCGACTCCCAGGCGTCGCCGCGGGCACCATAGCCGTCCCGCCGCCCCAACTAGCAGTAGCATTCGCACTACTATTACTCGCAGGCAACACTTCCGTCTCCGTCAAGCCACCCGCACCCGGTCTCCGTTCCAGAATCCTTGCAGCCATAACAGCAAGCGCATACGTCAAGCCCATCGGGTGTGCGGAAGGCTGATAGGGAAAGACGGACCCGTCGACGATTCTGACATTCTGCGTCCCGTAGACTAGGAGGTTCGTGTCCACCACGCCGCCTTCGGTTTGAGGGAGCATGGGGTTGCCGCCGGTTAAGTGTTGGGATGAACCGGTGCGGTTGAAGATGTGAGGATAGTAGTCTTCGAAGGGGAGGTTGTAGGGTGGATCGGACCAGGTGATGAGATTCTTCATTGGAGATGTAGTTGCGAGCTATGAGTGGTCAGTCGAGAGAGGAAGACGAGGAGAAGGAGAAGGAGAAGAAGAAGGAAGATATCACCTTCGTTTGGTAATTCTGCGCTGCTTTGGCTAAGAACCACATATCCCACGGGACACTGGTACCGTTGATCGTCGCGTTGATCCTGTTGTAATTTGGATCGATGGCCGGCATAGCCAGAGGATCCGAACTGTTGATATGCACGGAGCCTTGACTGAGAGGGATAAGATTATACGGAGTAACCTATGACAAGTCAGAAATTCCGCATAAAGCAAAGAAGGGGAGCATCACTATCAGTGAGGAAGAAGAAAGGAGAAGGAAAAAACACTCACATTCTGAAAAGCAAACTGCCAAGCCATCTCAATCAAAGGCTGTTCCCCAAACCACAAATTCTTGAAAACCTTCAACTGCGCATCCCTCACGCCTTCAATCCTCTCCGTCGAATTCAACCAGGAGCTCGCCGCCGCGTAATCTGCCGGGGAGAGCATATCTTTTGCGCTTTCCAATTGAATGAAATTCTGGATATATTCTGCTCCGGTGAAAGTCGTGGTGCTGTTGACACCGAAAGAGATGGGCAGGTAGTTCATCATGGGAGGATCGCGGAGTCCCTCGCCGACATTGGTGAGGTTGACGATGGATTTGATACCGAGCGGGTCCAGAATCGCCGGGTTGCCGACGCCGCTGAGTTCCAAAATTTGGGAGGATTGGATGCAGCCGGCTGAGAGGATGATCTCTCGACCGCGGATGTGTTGCGTAGTGTTTGAGCGGTTACCGCCGGTGTTGATATATCGGAGTCCTGAAGCGGTGACATTACCAGTCGTGCTACCCCAATCGATCCCAGTAACTTGCGCGTTGGTTTCCATGTGCAGATTCGACCGGTTTCGTTGTACACCGGTGTAAACCGACCCGGCATAAGATCTCGTATAATCACTCGGTTGAAGAGCCAAAGGCAAGAAACCGGCACCAACAGCATTGCCATCATTCCGATCAGGAGGAATCTGGTATCCAGCATTCAGCAACGTAGGTTCCAAGTAATCCGGAAACAAGCTTAGAACACTCCTCTGAAAAGCCGATTGGATATATCCGTTTCCTCCATGGACGGAAGCATCGTATTTGAAGTACTTGCTCATGTTCGCCGGGGGGGCGTACATGGTCTCGCTTTCCCTGAAAGCAGTAGAAAGCGTATCCCAGTTCCATCCCGTTAAACCGAGGATGCTCTCCCAGATATCCAGCTGGACCCGCGAATCGGTATTGTGGATCATCCAGTTCATAGCGGAAGTACCGCCGGGAGTTTTGCCTCTTGGAACAGGCTGGATGCCTCCGGTGCCATTGTCGTACAAGCCTGGTTGTGGCGTTGAGGAGAAAGCCCAGTCATATTCTGTCATCTGGATAGTACCTCTACGCTGCGGATTGGTGATGTTGGGGTTCGATCTTCCATCGCTGCCGGCTTCAAGGATGGCTACAGTCACATTGGGATTCTCCGAAAGAATCACGCCGAGTAGAAGGCCTGCGGTCCCAGCTCCGGCAATCACATAGTCATACGTGATGTTCGGCACTTGTTGTGCAACAGCCAGACTGACGAAGCCAGCCGCCAGGGAAGTGTAGGTAAAGATCATTTCCACCTCGCGGATTGTTGTTAGAACCTGAGAGTGCAGGTGTAGGAAGAAGAATAAAACCCCGAAATCTTAGGAAGACGCTGCAAAATTCGTCGATCATTGATCACAATGATGCGGCTCCGCGGGGGCCTTGCATGATATAACAACCTTGTCCAAGACTTTCCCAACTGCAAAACGGTTAGTGTTCCGCGTGGGGATCCATCACATCCAATCATAAAATGCCACTGAAAGGGAAGGTTGTGTACAAAGCGGCGCCTGCGAAGCCATGAGTCGATAGACTGGTAAAGCAATCAAGTCGCAGAGCATCTCAAACGGCCAAGCGATTCCTCGGTGCAATTATAGCCAGGCTGAAGCATCTGGACAGCCTCAAATGCACCAGCAACATAATTGAATGGACTCATACTTACCCATCTCTTGTCAAACGGCATCTTCGTGGTGTTATGATTGTAGAAGTGCAGCTCATAATCCGGTTGAATTTGAAGGCATCTTCCATAGCAGGAGCCCATTTCACCAACTTGTGTTCAGAATACGCCCTGCCCCAAATACCAAAATCGACCGGCGTACTGTCAGGATCGAAGCCAACCGGGACTGTGTTGTCGGGATACTGAGCTACATGCAGGATACTCATACTGCTTGGCGATGTCCGAGCCGCCACCGGAGTTAGAGACTGGAACGGCGTCGAACTGTACAGCAGTGCCGTCCGTTGATGCAAGCTTGCGAGCGGCTGAGTCTCCAATACCATACCTTGCGGTACCGGGCTTCCATTTTGCCAGCTGTAGCGACGAAATCGTCCTGTCCGCTCTCCCCG
Organism: Lecanosticta acicola; assembly: GCA_963674455.1. Taxonomy (NCBI): domain Eukaryota; kingdom Fungi; phylum Ascomycota; class Dothideomycetes; order Mycosphaerellales; family Mycosphaerellaceae; genus Lecanosticta; species Lecanosticta acicola. Next base: position 91,442 of record CAVMBE010000077.1, read on the forward strand.
AGGTACGCGCCTCCTAGAGCACCAGTAGAAGCATTCTTCTGCTAGTTCGAGACAACCATACCACCAAGAGTCTCCAGCGAAAGCTCTCCGATACGGTCGTTGAGCCAGGATACCTTCTGCAGCCATTCGGCGTAGCCATTGTACATGTCCATGTTGAAATCTGTGTAGGTCTGCAGCCAGTAAGGTGTGTTGATCGCATCTCCCCAATTATACTTGTTCTGTATCTCGTAGGCAGACGGTAGTGGCTCAGTGATATGGATACTATTCGCGCCCGCTTGTGGGAATTGCTCCAGCCGCCTCATGTACTGACTTCAGATGTGCAAATGGGCATAGTTGTAGACCACCAGATGTTGCACGGGATGCCAATCGAGGCGGAAGTATCCGTTGCCGTCCGTTCTGTCAATGGGTAGCCGAAGTACCCGGTAATCGTTCCGGAACTCGGACAAAGGTTTATCCGGGACGATCAATCGTCTATCACTCTCTCTCTTCTCTCTTCTCTACATCTACCTGTCAGAGACTTGATTGGGACTGACTTCTGGCACTGACTGCATTGGAGCTCATACAAGACGCAAAGCTTATGTCAGACACATCCTCGCACTGGATCATGGGATCCCTTGCTGCAGGAGGAGCTTACTGTTTGTCTCCACATCACATCGGGTAGAGACATAACCTTGAGCTTCATCTCACATCACCTTTGCTACTACTATGATAGGTCGTCGCCTTTGACACCTCAACGAGCGTTCCAGATATCGACTTGTAGCCATGGCCATCACCGAGCAAGACCGCAAGCGTATGGGTACCATGAACCCGCTACTCGCCGAGGTATGAGTCCACGTATGTCCTGTGCGTCTCTGCCCTCTAACGGACGCCGAATGTAGGAGCTCAAGACGTTCCCTGCACTGGAGATGCATCGCGATGACCAGCACAGACAGCGGCGCTTCGAGCATCTGACAAAACGCCGCCATCTCTATCCCATCCCCGGACCCATCCTGGAGCACGTCTCCGAGACAAACCACCACGTGGAGGCTAGAGATGGCTTCAAGATACCAGTCAAGATCTACAAGCCCGTCAGCCTGCCCAAGAATGGCTCGCCAGTCCTCGTAGCTCTACACGAAGGAGGCTGGGCTATGGGTGACCTCACCGACGAAGACTTGAACTGCCGCGCGGCCTCACGAGATCTAGGAATGGTCTGCATCAACGTCGACTACAGACTCCTTCCGGAACATCCGTGGCCTACACCGGTGGATGATTGGTAAGAGGTCTCCAGTGCACCAGCTTGCTCTGACCGTCCAACTCATCTTGTACAGCTACGACGTCGTACAATGGGTCGCAAAGAACGCATCTCCCTCCAATTCCATCTTCCCCGGAGACCCGGCTAAAGGCTTCATCGTAGGGGGAGCCTCCGCCGGTGGCCATCTGTCCGCAGTCATGTGCCAGCTCGGCCGCGACAACGGCCTCAATCCACCACTAACAGGCCAGTACCTCGGCTTCCCCGTCCTCCTCTGGCACGACGTCGTGCCCGAAAAGTTCAAATCAGAATACCGCAGTCGCATGGAATGCGTCGACGACCCCATATTTCGCAGCTTGTTTGCCGACAAACTACCCCCGAGTCCTGCCGGGAAGGGCGTCGACGATCCCATCATGAACCCACTCCTGCACCCGAATCTCAAAGATCTGCCGCCATGTTACCTGCAAGTTGGCGGACTGGATCCGTTACGAGACGAAGCTTTGATCTGGGAGCGCGTGTTGAGAGAGAACGGGGTTCCAACAAAGATTGACGTGTGAGTTACCCCCCTCCTGGTTGAATTACGGCCGCCGTTATAATAATTGTTTGTTTTTCTTGACTTTTTCGCACAGATACGATGGGTATGGCCATATGTTCTGGACCAACTGGCCGCTCCTCGAACGCAGCAAGGATTTCGTCAAAGACACACTGCAAGGTTTCAAATGGTTGCTCGAGACGGGCGCCGCTCATCAGTAGATCTGGAATTCGGGAACCTGCGCAAGCAAGCAGCGCGTGCTCGGTCGGCCCCCTATGATACTGAAGATGAAGATGGAGCCAATCAGAACGCGTAAAGTTGGTAAGACCAAAAGTCGTTCCTCAATACACCCGTACCACACGAAAGACTGTCTTACAAGTTACGACGCTCGATGTCCACGTCGTGATGTGAGGCATGATACCGTTCGGTCAGCCTCGAATCAACGCCTGTTACATCTATGCTCCGTCGATGTGGCGGTAGCCCAGTTTTAGGGCGGCGTAGAGGATGCTATCTTTTTGCTTCGGAGGTATCGCATGCGGCCCAGGTACCGAGACCGATGCTGCCTCAAGCGACGATTTTGCCGTTCGTGGCTTTCATTGGGAAAATTCATGGAAGCGCCATCATGGTTGATACGTCTTGGGGAAATTTTCTGGTCATTTGTATGTGTTGTCCATGGGCTATGGGGTGGCAGCCTTGCCCTCCTCCCGCTTATTGTATACGTGATGGGTCCGCCCCTCGCAGCTACCTAAGAACTTGAAGCGTTCTGCAGGTCGGAAATACAATTACAATGAGGAAGACCAGCACGCGACCACGAATTCACGTAGAAAGCATAGAGAACTCTAACCCGAGGGAAAACATCGTTGTGGAAGCGCACAATCGCCCTCGCCAAGTTTGAGACGGCGGACGATACTCCCACATAGATTCCAGCCGTCAACTGATTCCGTTTTCTGGCTTGCATTTCGACCTATAGTAGTACAGAGAATTGATTCAGCGACCTTGTGCTTGAAGTGTCGTTCATACGTGAACTCATATCTAGCTGTTCTCATACGCGTGTGCGTCCTTGACCGTACGCCTTCCACCCCGCGCCACTTTACGATCCGGGACGCGTCTAAACAAGATGCTCGTCTGTCTTTCTCGGGCCGTCGCCGACGCTGGTGAGAATCACCCGGGAGACGCCCTTCTTCAAGAGTTCTGCGGCGGTCTCCGATCCAGCCGGCAGCCCAGACGAAGCGTTGGTGTTGATTGCAGAGCCACGAGGGCCCTCCCAGCCTAGTGATCATTGTTAGGTGCCGTTCAAGGACAAGAACACGCTTTGATGACCAGCAAATGGATAGCGTACCTGTGACATTGCCCAATATGGTCTTGAAAGTACCAGCAACCAAATGCTCGTTCTCTGCGAGGTAGTACACAACGGCATTCGGGCCTGCATCGAAAGTGTACGCGCACACCGATTTGTCCTCCTGAGTCGCGTTGATTGCCTCGCATATTCTCACGGCAGCTCTGCTCGTGTCGTTCATGTAGAAGATGGGAGGTTGAGTATCCAGGCAACATGCGTGGAAATTGTTCGAGTCCTTCGTCGTGAGGGTTGCAAAGGCTTCGAAGTCGCGGGCGTGAATTGCCTTCTCCATTGCCTTCATGCGCTTTGGCACCACATCGGCGATGCGGTGTTGAAATAATGTCGAAGAGGCAACCGTCTGCTGCATTCCAGCTGTGGATGAAACGTCCTGGAGTGCCGAATGTTAGTATGACGTGTTCTTCTCTCGAACCCGTGAAATGTAAAGTCTCTCGTGATGTTGGTCCGGCGCTAGATGCGGAGTATTGCATACCTTCTTTTTGTCACTGGCAACCAATATCACAGCCCTCATCTCCGGCCAGTGGCTAGCACTCGCGACCTCGTATGCCACACTGTCACTCCCATCCTCTTTTTCTCCCTTATGCCATCCCACATATCCTCCGAGCACACTTCTGCATGCACTCCCACTGCCCTGTCTTGCAATCCTGGACAGATTCGACATGCTCATCACGGTGTCCAGAGCGTACAGCCTCGCAATCGCAACCACCAACGCAGCGAAACCCGCGGCGCTGGACGCCAAGCCCGCTGCAGTAGGAAAGTTGTTCTTGCTCACAATCTTGAGGTGCATAGAGGAAAGCTTCGGGAGGGAAGGGTCTTGGGACTCAAGATCCGAGCGTAGCTTGCGAAGTTCGGCGAGACATGCCTGCGTTCTGGCGCTGGAGATGTCCTGATCCTCATCATTCAGGATCAGGGCGTCCTTCGTGTAGTCTGTAGAGCATGAGGCGGTAGTATGCGTTCGCAGATCGTCCTGTGACAGAGTGACGGAGATGGAGCCGTTGGTGGGCAGATTCAACTTCACGTCGCGTTTACCCCAGTACTTGATAACGGCAATGTTGACGGGAGCGAATGTTGATCCACGGTATATCTCGGCCATCGTTGCTGAGTCTCCTGGTGACTGTTGTGTTGTTCGTGGAGTATTGGCGTGGAACTTTGGACAGAGGAGAAACAGCGTGAACTGATGGTACCATGTCAAAACATCCTTCTGCTTTCGGATAGTACGAAAGTGTTCAGGGTCTCGCTTCTGTAGCCAATCGGAGAGCTGTAATTCTGGACCAGCTCATCCTGTCTGAGATTCCACTTGATCTCCCCGAGAGTAAAGTGAACGCTCTGAATAAGATACGCTTTTTAGAGGGCTTGCCCTATACCGTTATCATAATCTTGGTATTATAGCAGAATGATGTTACGTGGCGGCGATCTTCGGGGATGCTGCAGGGATCAGAGCCGCAAAGCTTCCTTCACATGCCGATCCCGAATCTTTTTCCATCCCGTATCCACCATCTCCTGCACCACGTTCCGCAGCAAGAATGCCTCCCGAAGACGCTGATCCAGAAGCAAAATGCCCCGTCGACCACAAGACACGCGAAAAATGGCTAGAGGCTGCCAAAGCAAAAGGCCAGCAGCAACCAACACCTTCGCATCCTCCAATCGCCTCGTCATCGACACCCATACAACCATCTCGATGGTCTCTTGATGGCGGAAGATGGGAACCTATACAGAGCATTCCATCGCTATCTCCAGCTTCCCAGCCCAAAAGACCGAAGATGTATACCCTCTCCCAAGACCGCGAAATATCCTCAATACCTCGTGCTGTCACCATTTCACCATCAGATCTCAACTCTGCCGAACGCGCTGCCCTCCCAGCAAATAACGAGAAAGATACCGGCCATGACAGAGATAGCGGTAACTGGATCTATCCTTCCCAAGAAATGTTCTTCAACGCAATGCAGAGGAAAGGACACTCAGCCGACCCATCAGACATGCAGAGCATTGTTCCCATTCACAATGCCGTCAATGAGCGAGCTTGGAGCGAGATCAAAGTCTGGGAGAGAGGTTGGGGCGGAGAAAGATGTGGTGGGCCGAAGCTGGTGAGCTTCGCAGGAGATTCGAAAGCCTTGACACCAAGAGCAAGATGGAAGAGTATGATGGGATATACGGAGCCGTTCGATCGCCATGACTGGGTAATTGATCGCTGCGGAACGAAGGTGGAATATGTGATTGATTTCTACAAGGGCAAAGAGACGCCTGGCAAGCCCGGAGGACCCTTGAGCTTCTACTTGGACGTCAGGCCCAAGCTGAATAGCTGGGAAGGCATCAAAATGAGGGCTGCGAAGGCCGTCGCGCTCTAGGAAGAACGATATGCAAGAGAACGAGTCGACTGATGGGACGTTTAAACCCTCATGAAATCTTCATCAAAGGTTCATGACAACTTTAGCAGGCGCGGACACTTATCCGGACTCCGGCCACCTTTCGTATACAGCGTCCTCGCACCTCGGAGTATAAGACACACTGAGGCTTCCCGCTGGACTGTATCGTGTGATTCGCTCCGACCCCCGTTTGAGCTAGGATACTCGGCCGCTACGGAAGAACATTTACACTCCGATGTGTGGCCGACTTCACTCTTCGACATTTCAGACCACCATGCTCTGTGCAACATTCAAACATGGCAGTAATATTGGCCACAATTCTGTCCTTCCAGCACGCCGTTCCGGTCTTGACAGCCTTCCTCCGGTAGCCGCTCACCACCAGTGCTTGGACATTACCTGGCGAGGCCTCCAACATCAACTATGCCATACGGGTGGCCCTTCTCAATGGCCGTATGGACCGTTCAGTACGCGCGTAATGGACACTGTAAACTTCAGAAGCGAATTTGTTACCTGGGCTGCAGTCAATTGGCCTGGCAGCGGCGAGACGATGATATCCCAAGGCTTCGAATGGGAGTCCGTAGAGGACGTTATGGTCGAGTCAAGAGTGTCGGCTTCATTCGGTTGACGTATGCGATTGAGATGATTGATCAGATCTATAAGCGAAACGGGGCTGATGTGCCGCTTGAAGTCGCTATGATCGACGGACTGGGTATTTTCAACGGGAAGGTCCAGGAAGCCTTTTGGAGGTGACAGTGCCAAGGTTGCGAATGAAATTATGACGAAGAATTCCGGATAGGAATAAGGACACCGCTCGATTTGAAATTTGGGACTGTATTGCGGACGCCGCCGCCGCCCGCAACATTTACATACATCCAGGTTTCCATGGTGGCAAGGCGCAATGGTGTTGCGAAAAGACGGTCATCGCCACCTGGGCTCAATCGCACCCAAACGTCGTCCCAATGTCTCTGAGTAATGAACTGCGGAGAGCTATCGACGAAGATGATCACACCTCTACCATCGGGTACAATTGGATCTCGCTCGTTGGAAACTATACCGTTGCTACGGATGCCATGCACTTCGCAAACCCCAACATTCTGGTCACTGGGTCTGGCATGCAGTCTGCCCAAGATCTGTCTGTCCTGTAAGTTTCTCCATTTCCCTTGGGGCTCAACTTTGCAATCATGCTAACATATTCGGCAGAACCTCTGGCCTCAATCTCAACCCAGCGCCCCTCTAAAAGTGCGATGCCATCCGTGACGGCCACCGTCGACCTGCTCAGGACTTTGACCTTGTATCCCACGCATGGTCCAACAAGGTCGTGTACGAATTGCATTCATACTCCATGGCGGAGGATCTGGACACTGGCAACTGTCCCATCATCGAAGCAGAACTCTATCATTACGGCTTCAACGCTCTCGGAATGTCAAAACCCGCTCCTTGTAACTTCACGCACGGCTGTCCCACTGGCGTTCGCTAGACTCTGGTCAATCTCAGCGAATTCGGTTCCTTGCAGGATGCGACGCTTTTTGTCAATGATACGCCACAAGGCTGTGCGTGAAATTTTACGATTAAGAGCTGGGCCATGTGGAGTCTTGCAGGCAGCTATAGGTCTCAGGGGGGTGATCAAGGTGTTACCGATACATGGGCCCTTACCAATTATAGACGGAATGGTTGGAACTACCCTGCGGGAATCGAGAGATGATGGAAGCCCCGGGTGAAGAGTACGCTTGATTGAATCTAGAAGAAGGGGGTTGGACGGCATAATACAGATGATGCACGTGAGAATCTCAACTCGAGTACCCTTCCCAACGCCCTTCTCGAGTCATGCATTGTTCTCCGTCTTTGTTGGAGTACTTGGGCACGCTGAAGCTGAAATGGGAACGACCGCGCTTGCTGAGGAGTTGAGGAGGTACATATTCCTGTTTCTGTCACAGAGGCCGCGGCATCCGAGCATATCCTTGCCAAGCTCTCACAGGCAGGGGTCCAACGGCATAAGATCGAGTGTCAAACGGTACATGGGACTAAGGAACAACGACTGGAACGTAGTCAGATCCGCTGCGTAATCTGGCCACCGTCATCACCAGGTTTACACAAAACACTCCGTGTTCGCGATTCAACATGGTGGAAGGAATATCGCACGACCGGCCTTGTTGCTGAGGGAGGGCTCACAACGTCGATTTCCGTTGTTGTTGGTTCGTACAAACACAACTCGAAACTTCCTCGACGACACTGTAGCAACCCTGTGACGTCTGTAACTTCCTCGCAAGAGTCTCACTTGAGAAAGACGATAATTCCGTACTGGATTCGAGGGCACATACTCTTGGCACCAGGCTGCTGCCAACGGCCTAGACGGAGATAGCAATATCAAAAGCTGGACGGCATTCGATACAAGGCATTTTCTCATCTGGTAGCCGCCTGGAGTCGCCACCATGATGAGACCAACGAAGTTTTTCGCATTTCTTCTCGCCGGCACTACTTTCGCAGCCACACTACCAAGCCAAGATTCCTTCTACCGACAACCCGAAAACATCTCCTCCTACAAACCAGGCCAAATCATCACCTCCCGCAAGGCCGGGACAAACCTCCAGGGCATCCTCCCCTTCGGGCCAACCCCCAACGTCGAAAACGCAATGCAATACCTCTACCGAACAACGGACAGCCTGAACAACCCCGTAGCAGCAGTCGCCACACTCCTGATGCCATCCCGGAACGCGGACCCGGAGAAACTGCTCGTCTTCCAGGCGATCTATGATTCGGCGAATAACGATTGTAGCCCGTCGTATGCCTGGTTGGCTGGAGCGAATACGACGTCGGCGTTTGATGTTGTGTTTGTCACCAGTGCGTTGGACAAGGGATGGTATGTTCTCGCGGCGGATTATCAGGGTTTGGAGGCGCAGTTTACGGCGGGGGTGATGGCGGGCCATGCGGTTCTCGATGGTGTGCGGGCTGCTTTCAATGGGGCGGGCGAGACGAGGTTGAGTCTGCAGGCGAGATACGCTATGTGGTATGTATTGATCAGAAAGTTTGGACAGCTCGCTTTGCTGAGAGCTAATCGAGAGCTTTTCAGGGGCTACTCTGGAGGCGGTCTTGCGACCGAATGGGTGAGTGATCAACGCTGTTACTTATTCGATAGCGGCTGATGATGAGAACGAGGCCGTGGAATTGCAAAAATGCTACGCCCCCGAACTCCATTTCGAAGGAGCTGCCCTGGGAGGACTTACTCCATACATCGAAAAGGTCATCAAAACCATCAGCGGATCAGCAGATGCAGGCATCGGACTGGCGGGCATCAAAGGCCTCAGCAAGGCCTACCCGAGGCTGGGCGAATGGCTAGACCGGAGCATCGTTCCCGAGAAGAAAGCCCTCTTCGAACACGTCACCCACGGCTGTCTCCTCGAAGAAGAACTCGGAGCCAAGGACCTGGACATCTTCAGCTTCTTCCAGCAAGGCCCCGAAGTCTTCGACGAGCCCGCCGTCAAGGAAGCCCTCCAGGCAGGCGGGACCATGGGCGTCCACGGCATCCCACAAATGCCCCTCTTCGTCTACGAGGGCGAAAAGGATCGCGTGGAAGCACCCAAGGACACGGAAGCTCTCGTCGCCCACTTCTGCCAGCATGAAGGCGTCACGATCCAGTATCAGAAAGCAAGACTGCTCAGTCATCCCGGGGAAGACGTCTTCGGCTCCGTGGACGCTCTGCCATGGGTCCAGGATCGACTGGAAGGCAAAGAGATCACGAACCACGGGTGCACGTCGGGTAAGGTCACTTTGTTTGGTCTTGACGGGGCTTCGGTCCGGGCTCTCGGGTCGGATTTGGCGGCTGTTGCGGCGGATTTGCTGGGTAGTGATCTGGGGCCTTTTGGATGGGGTTAGCATTTTTCGGAGCGATGGGGATGGGAGTTAGCGAGTTGCTATATCAGGGTGTAAAGACGAGAACTTACTGCTGCTCCACTTATTCGCTGATGGATCATGCTGTCGTCAAAGGCATTCACCGTCTTGAATTTAGGACAGTCCTGTGCAAAGACTTCTGTCGAATCTTACTAATTCACGTCATTGCATCCCAGCGTTGCAGATCCATGCAGTTTGCTAGTCTCCCAGCTCTCTACCAAGAAGTCAGTAGGGAGCGTAGCCAAATCGCCGACGTTTGCTTTCCCATGTCAAGATCCTTAGTCCACAGATGAAAGAGGAAGACATACAACAGATACGAAGCCGGGGAACTTTGATATCGCATTTCTCACGTCGTGTGCACGAGGCAAGGCGTGAGCACCGCGGAGAGAAAAGCTCTGCAGAGTCTGGAGCGGAATGACGTCGAGGTTTTGCTCGCTGAAACAGGCTAGTATCGTGTGTAAGTGAGTGTACTTCTTACTCCCTCTGTAACGCAGTGTTGGTGTCTGAACATCATTCCAAGAACTCTTCTCTTGACGCACGCAACGCTCGGACCAAGCACGTGAAAATCAGCTAGTACGAAAAGAGAAGCCAAGTGGGGCAGGCAGTTTTCGGTTCCAACTCCTACTGCTTGCTACCTTACCTTACCTTATCTGAGCCGGCCATCGAGCTATCGAGCCATGTAGAGTCATAGGAGAGGTTGGGGACTGGAATGGACGATTTAATTTCTATAGCTATATACAAAGACCACCTTTCGACCCGGATCTCTGAATATACACACCCACCCAACCGCACCTCAGCACAACGCAACATAACACAACATAACCACACTCTTCTTCCTCGCAGCCTTTCCATTACATTACAGATTTTAAAACTTCGATAGAGCTAGACGCACAACATAACCACACCCCCTCCCCTTAGCCTTTCCTCCCCTTCCCACTCCAATCCAGATCAAAAACTTCGATATAGGAGCCAAAAACAAAATCAAAAACGCAAAAACGCAAGACAAAACCAAACCAAACCAAAACAAAAACCAACCGCATGAGCACGACACTCACAACACAACACAACAATCCAACAATCACCGTGCTCGAATCCTCGAAGCTTACCAAGGATCTGGGCTAGGTTAGCATAAGATAGGACAGGTTAGATCTGTCAGGAATTAGAATCAAAAATTACAGCATTCATTCATGCATGCCAAACTTTTCTAAAGCGGTCATGTTCCTCCTCCTTTGGTCGTTCATCTGTTTGGATCTTGGACTTGTGACTTGTGAATCGGTGATTGCATAGGGAGCCCTGCTTCGAATAATGACCTCTTGCGGTTGACGTCTGGCATGGTAGCGAGTCCGCCACGGTGGGATGATGGGTGAGGAGAGCTCAAAGATGGCATAATCTCATCTTGCAATCTAAAGTGGACCGATCAGCTTTTCATTCCATCCTTGCCAAGTTTCCTGTGTGCAAATTTCGAATGTCAATTGTCAGGCGTCTCTGAAACCATGTAAGTCTATGATGATACATCTATTTAACTTGTAGAAACAGGGCATCGCAATCTGCTGCGAGGTGCTAAGCGTCAAGCTTAATGCAGCAGCAAAGCTGGCCCAAGCACCGAACACATAGCAAGAGAAGTCCGGGGGATCATCGCCTCAAAACGTTGCATCGCTCTTTCACTGTCCTTGACCCGGGTGGTAAGCCTGCTCGTGCGTGGCAATTGCTCGGCCAGATGGATCTGTCTGCTTGCTCCAGGTGGGTGTCCATCTTTGCACAGTGCCGGCGCAGTAAGGCGGGAAGTGCTCGTCGAACATGCAGCGGTACCAGTATGCCTCCTTCGAGTCGGGAATGTCATCACCCCAGTGCGGCTTGTCCTTGCGGATATTGGCTTCAATCATTTGCTCGTCGGAGACCGTCTTCCTCGCCTCGTCCTTGAGTCCATCAATCCAGCCATATCCAACACCGTCACTGAACTGCTCCTTTTGTCTCCATAGGATGTTCTTCGGCAGGTATGGCTTTGCGCCAGGTTCGCCCTCGGTGTCGAAAGCCTTGCGAAGAATGTACTTCTCAATGCGGTCCTTGGTGATCATCTTCTCGGCTGGATCGATATTCATGGACATCTCGAGGAACTGCTTGTCCAAGAAGGGCACACGAGCCTCGACGCCCCAAGCTGATGTGCTCTTGTTGGCGCGCAAGCAATCCGCAAGATGCAAGTTCTTGACACGGCGAACGGTCTCCTCGTGGAATGCCTTCTTGTCCGGCGCAGCGTGGAAGTAGAGGTAGCCACCGAAGATCTCGTCGGAGCCTTCACCCGAGAGAACCATCTTCACCCCCATTGCCTTGATCTTTCTCGACAGGAGGAACATGGGTGTGCTGGCACGAATTGTCGTCACGTCGTATGTTTCAAGGTGGAAGATAACATCGTATAGTGCGTCCAAACCTTCCTGGATGGTGAATGTGAAAGCGTGGTGTCGAGTGCCCAGATACCTCGCAACCTCTTGGGCTGCGATGGTGTCAGGCGAGCCGGGAAGACCGATGGAGAAGCTGTTCAACTGGGAGAGGACAGGCACGGAGCTCAGGTGGTAGTTTTCGTCAATACCGGCGAGCTCCTCTTTGTCGTCCTCAGGCCGAGGCGGAGCTCCGTTGGCAACGCCGTCGAGAGACGGACTGTTGGTACCAGAGCTCATGAGCGCTTGTTGACGAGCGTACTCCTTTTGCAAGCGTTTCGTCTCACGCTGAGCGATAGAAGCAACAAGCGAGCTATCCAAACCTCCCGAGAGCAAAACACCATAAGGCACCTCAGCCATCAGTCTCTTTCTCACAGACCGCTCGAGGGTCTCCCGAAGCAGCGTCAGGTCGAGTGGAGTGGTAGGGATGTTGGAGGGCTCGACAAGCCACTTGGGCGTGTAGTATTGTGTGAGCGTGTCGGTCTTGCTGTCGTAGACATGGCCGGGAGGAAAGCTGTCAATCTTGTCGCACACGGGATGCAAGCACTTCAGCTCCGATGCAAAGTACACCGCTCCAGGTGTGGATGAAGAGCGGCCAATGTAGAATGTGGTGATGCCGATTGGATCTCTCGCAGCAATCAACCTGTCCTGCTGCTTATCGTGAAGCACCCAACTGAACATGCCATCCAAGAACTTGGGCGCATCAATGCCATGTTCTCGGTACAATGGAATGATGACCTCGCAGTCGGAGTGTGTCTTGAAGGGGTATGGAGTCTTGAGCTGTTTTCGCAGAATCTTGTGGTTGTAGATCTCGCCGTTGACTGCCAAAGCAATGTTTCCGTCATCGCTCACCATCGGCTGGGCACCGGTATCGATTCCGACAATAGAGAGCCGCTCGTGGACAAGGACGGTACCGTTGGCGATGTGATTGCCGCTCCAGTCAGGACCACGATGCTTGACCTGCTTGCCCATACGTATGGCAGTCGGCCGGAACTTCTGCACATCGGGATGACTAAACCACGTGTACGTATTAGCATGTGAATGATGGTGTGCTGTGTTCTGGGAGCCATTGAGGGATGCGGACGTACCGATGGCATGCGAAAATGCCACACATGATTGCGACGGTCTATGGTTTTCCGGAGAATGTGTGTATGTGTCTTGAAGAGGAGAGTCAGAGAAGACGGAGGTGTTTCAAGGTCAATGTGTGACTCTTTCGTGAATCACATCTCAAGGCCCCGCGAGAAATTACGTCGAGGGTTGGTCGGGCCGCAGGTGCCGAGATCTTATCAGTGATTAGGTCAGCGTCAATCAAATTCCACAGACCAAACTCAACATTCAACAACCACTCCTCGTTACGCTCATCCCACACCTCGTCGCTCACGGGGAGACTGGCACTCTACGCTTCCTCTGCGACTACGGGGTGGTATAAGCACCCAAATGTGCTGACGAGGCGGTCCTCCTCCGCTCCGAGCTTCACTACCTACATGGTAGAGCTTCACCACCTACAGCAAGCTTCACTACCTACACGGTATGCTAATCTCTCCGGCTCTATCTTCTCTTTCTGATGAATCTGGCTCTACTGCGTACAATGAAAGGCCACAGCCACGGACACCAAAGGACACTGGAGGTGTTGCACCGATGCCTCGATATTCGTCTTCGTGAACCCACTCTTCCAAGACTTCAAGCCTCGATCCGGAGGCATGTGACATGGTGTTTTTTTCCGGTACATGGCCTCTCATACCACGGATGGAGACGTATAGAGAGATTCCTTTTCTTGGTTCCAACGCGTCGGCCCTGGAACCATCGAGCACGAGTCTGGCAGACCTGATGACGGAAAGAAGCAATGCAACACACCAAAAGCTGCATTCTCATGCGTGTTTCAGCGGTGTAAAAGGTGGCTAGTGCGCTGGACATGTCACATTGATGAAGTCGAAGCATGGTGATAGCGTAGCGTCCAACGCCGCCGTTCTTGATTCGCCAGCGGATAGTTCCTGCGAAGGGTGAATTAAGAATGCTAGCTGTGCTAGCTGCAGAAAGCTTGATGTGCCAAAGGACGGGAGCCCCACAGTGCAGCTGCAGTTGAACGTGGTCGACCACGATGGCGAGGCGGAGAGGCGTGATGCGGTTTCAGATCGCTTGTCAGCAAATGCGTCTGCTTCGTCGTCGTTATCGTATTGGAGCCAAGAGTCCGCTCGGGACTCCGCGCCGGGCTTTCACGAAGCAGGGGACCCGAACGACAGCTAGAGTTCCCGAAGCTAATGAGGTGGTAATCTACGGAGCTGACGGTTGAGATGCATCGGGAAACGTTGGCGGGGAACGCGAGCGGTTTCCTGTGCACGCGCATGCTCAGCAGACGGCTCACCAAATGGCGCGCTCAAGATGCGTCGTTGGAAGGCAGGAAAGGGAGGTGTGGTGTGGATGAAGCTCTTCAACAGCAAGCAGCTATTATTGATAGAGAGCAAGGAACAAGCAATGAAAACCCCGCAAAACGAGATTCTGCCGTAGAGCTAGTGTGTAGGTATCTACAGTAGCTGCACCGCGTCGATCTGTTGTGTGTGTCGCACCGCACCTCTCACACGACACTTTCCGCAAAGGACACTGACTGCGCATCCCGAAGGCAGACCATTGGTCGCGCGCATCTCCCATTCACCGCTCTTTGCCAGGCATAGGCATACAGTAGCTAGCAGTTGCCAGGCATAGCTACAGTAGCACCAGCATGGCTGTCGGGGAAGGCGTGTGCGTGCGTGCAGGAGGAGTGCTGAGCTGCGCCAAAGGGTGTTACCGTTATCGTCTGGTTATCGGTCGTCGTTGAATGCAGGAGCTGCACACTGTCCCCCCTTGTCCCGTGCTGCATTCTCCGCCACGTAACCCGCCATCCCATTCATTGGTCCGTGAAGCGATACAGCTTCCTTCACCTTCAATCCCGTCTCGGTATAAAGTATCCTTCCTCCCTCTGTCCGCCGTACAGACGTGAAGCTCCTTGCCACCTTACACCCTCATCCATCAAATCAATCCATTCCAACTCTCATCGACATTATTCCATTCGCAATGGCAGCACCAAGGTACGTCCCATCCATCCAACTCCCCGTGACCCTACCTACATATCACCTACTTACTGAGGAAACACGCAGAGCCACCCAATTCATCGCCCTCCGCAACCTGGCCCGCGGCAGCCACCAGGCCCGGCAACTCCACATGACCGGCCCAACCACCTATGCCTCTCCCATCATCACCAAAGAACGCCCCCTCCAACTCCCCCGCGACATTGCCGGTCTCCGGGCAGAATGCAAGAAACGGAATCTCGAAATCGCAGGCTCCAAGAATGATGTACGCCCCCCACTCATTCATCCATCCATCCATCCATTCACTCATTCACTCCACCTCCTTCCCCTATCACATGGAAGAAACACATGAAGACCCCCCCAAAGACTGACTCGCACCTCTACCTGATCATTCCAGCTCCTCTCCCGCCTCGAAGCAGACGTCCTCGCCCACAACCGAGCCTTCACCACCGCGGCCAACAGACGCCCATCCCCACCATCCCAATCCCCCTCCTCCTCCTCCCCCCCCACCCGCGACTTCAACACCTCCCGCACCCTGAAATCCACCAAAGACTCCTCCCCCATCGACTTCGCCTACTTCCCCACCCTCGCCCCCGCCACACCCCCGGACATCCTCCTGCCCATGCGCGTCCCCATCCTCCCCACCACCACCACCACCACCACCACCACCACCTCCTCCGTCCCCGCCGACATCATCGCCGAAGAAGAAACTCTCATCGTCAAACCCCAAATCTCCACCATGTCCATGGACCGCGTCTTCCTGCCCGCCACCGAGATGACGGACGGCGACGGCGCCGGCATCGATTTCCACGCCCTGGCGGCTAGGGTTGGCGATGGCGTGAAGAAGATGCGCGTGCCCGTCGAGGAGCAGGCGGGTTTGATGAGGAGGATTTGGAGTGATATGGTGGATGATGTGTTCGCGGTGAAGAAGGATGCGACGACCACGACGACTGCTTGAAAGAAAGAAAGAAAGAAAGAAAGAAAGGAGAGGGGTGATTTGGAGGAGCATATGGCGGGTTTTGAAGTGCTCACACCCGTCGTCTCTGTCTATTGTTGTTGAGAATGTTGATGTTATGAACGTTGTTGTTGTCGAAGGCTGATGGAGAGTTTGCCGTGCTTTGCTTTCCGTTCTAGCGACACGGCCTGAGAAGGAATACATCTCAAACCAGCCAATATTCGTTGTTAGTATATCTCTCTCTTCTAATCGGACGATGAACACGGAGAAATTGATAAACACTTCTCCTAATCAGAATTGTATCCAACAAAGCAAGTCTCAAGAATTAAGGTAGGTGGATTACTTCAATGCTTCTTCCATGCTAGCTAATCAGAGGGTATCATATCCTTCTTCACGCAAAACCTCGCCAACCAGCCCTAAATTCGCTTGCAGCCAACAATAGCGAATTTGTTTTCAGCCAACAAACGCATCGCTCGCTAACCCAAAGAGAATCCAAAGCAAGCACCACGACCCCAAAAAAGACCTCCGTCCCATTCATTCCGTCTCACACCCATCTCCACCCCTCCAGCGGAGGCGGATCCCTTTCCTGCTCCATTCTCACCATCCTCTTCCCATCCTCATACTAACGATGCGTGGTCTTCCTCCTGACAACACCCGCCAATCCTTCCGCCGTCGTCACCCGCTCCTCATACAACCTCCGGAGATCATCCACACTCGTCTTTTTCAAATTCAACTTGTTCGGCTGCAAGCCTCCGGATCCCGCAGAAGAAGCACGTTGTGAGTGCGTATTCTCCATCGAGCTCATCCTTTGCAAGAGACCCGGCGACGGGGTACGAGGTTTCGGGACGTGAGGTGGACTAAGATGTCGTGATGAGCCACTATTGGAGGCCATAGGGAAGGTGGACGCGTGATGAGGTTGGATGACGGGTTTGGCGAGGAACTGGATGGTGGATGGTTGCTGTAGTTGGCGGTTTGCGGATGCAGGCCGGGAAGGTTTACGAAAGACGCCGTTGTCGTTTGCTGAGTTGGGAGTAGCAGCTTCAGGAAACTTGGCCAGGTCGGCAGGCGCAGAGTTGATTTCCCCAGCCGTGCTATCCTTCCTTTCGGGTGCTGCAACTGTAATACGATGCGCGAGATTATTCGCAGCTTGTTGCGCGGCCATTCTCGCGAGCAAGGCGTTGCTCGCATGGCTAGAATTGCTATCGGACGGTTGCCGAGACAGAGGCGCGGCCGGCGTAGCTTCTGGCGACGATTTTCTCGATCCGGATCCGGATCCGGAAACTGCCTTTCGCTTTGGTACTGCCGCCATGGGATTATGCTCCATGGGATTATGCTCCAACGGATCCGGGTATGAGGCGGCCTTCTTTTCCCTGTCGAGATTGGGCACTCTGCGAGGTGAGCCGAAGCTGTCTGGTGGCACATCTGTCGCAGGCGACTCTTCTACTTGCACACTTCTGCCATTTCTGTCAAAAAGGGCGGAGTATCGTGGAGGCGGCGGTGCTGACGTCTGATCAAACACGGTAGCATCATCTCGGTAAGGCGAAGGTGGTTCAGCCTCATGGTGCGGCGCCGGCTTCCGTTTGGGAATCATGGGCAGTTCAATCTTAGGCTTGGGCAGAGATGAAAGATCGATGTCAGGAATTTGAGTCTTCAAGGCCTTTCTCCATGAAGATGCTCGAGATCTTCGAGGCGGTAATGCTGGAGGTGGTCCTTCGGGCGAGAGAGAACGAGGACTGTCAGAATCAGCCATGACGATTCTATGCCCATCGGGCATCTCATCATCTGCGCCGTCAGCAGCGTGCTGTGGCGGTTTCGCATCTTCCAGAGGATCCTCATATTCTCGGGAGTCGCTCGGGGGCTGGATATCCTTGAAGAAAGCACCTTCATCGAAGCCCATGCCGCTTCGCAGTTGAGGCCACATGTTGATAGCTGCATGCAGGATGCGCTTCACGACTGTCGACATTTTTGCGTCTTGCATCTGATCCGATCCGCACACTAGACACATCGAGAAACATATCGCAAGGTTCTCCGCGTTCATCTTGTTTTCGGTCTCGTGAGACGCAATGACCGACAGTAAAGGTAGCAAGTGTCTTGCCAGTATTTCGCGAGCAGTCTGGGTCAATGGAGAAGAAGCAGATGCCGGTAAGATCAGGTCGACGACATCCTCTGGAGTCACCTCAGTTCCAGGGTCGCTGTACCTTTCTCTGAGTGCTGAGTAGCTTGACTCCGGGAAGATTGGTTCTCGGAGTTCTCGATACCACGTCTTGATGAGAGAAGCGGCGAGATGAACACCATACGCATCTTCTAAGCGCACCTCGTTCAGCAAGGCCTGGTCCATGCCAGGCGCTACGAAAGTTGCATCTCCCTCCTTCCATACAATGAATTGCTGGCCTCGGTCGTATGCTTCTTTGAGAATACTCGAGAGGATGTTGTGAGGCGGTATCCGGAAGAGACCCTCCGTGATGACATTTGAAGGCATGAGAACGAAGCTCGTGGTCTCCCTGAGTACCCGCGGAAGCCGTGACTCGCCGGTAGAGATGTTCTTCGGAAAGGGATGGTTGACACCAAAGGCCCTCCTCCCGGTTACGAACGGAGCGTAGACTTCTGACGAGACCTTCCGATCCTGCAAGTAGGCGGATGGTGGGATGAGGAGCTTCTCAATAGCGATATGAAGAGCCAATTGCGATAGCGAGTTGACGTGGACAATCTTCCGGCGAAATTTGGGCGACACTATCGTTCCAAACACGCTGATGAGCACTCTGACCCACGTCCGAGGGTGTACAATATACAGCCTCTGTAACTTCTTCCGTAATGCGCGGCTGAGCACATGGTAGGCCTGCAGATACCAGCCGGTGTTGGGTCCTTGTTTCTTCTCTTGTGTTGCATTGTCCGGCGTGCCTCCCGCAAAGAACACCACCTCATAGTCCGTCCCCGCAATCAGCTCCTCCTCTCCGGGCAGACGAGCCAGGACGTATGCCAGAAGGGTGTCATAATCGACTTCGAATGCGTCGGGGAAAGCGGCGGCGTTGAGGATGTAGACGGGTCTTCCTTCGAGCGACAGGTGCGGTGATCGGTAGAGGATCGAGGCGGCGATGGCAGCGAGCTCCGGCAGGTAATCCTCGTGGCCCTGCGTCGGCGGGACGGTGGACAGCGAAGCGCTCCGATTCCTCCCCGAACGAGCAGCATGGGCGAGAGCGGAGCGCATGTTGGGCATGACTTCGTGTTCGCACCGCTGAAAGTCCGGTGGTTCTGGAGGATGTCAACACTGCACTGGGGAGTGGAGCCGTGTGAAAGATATCAGATGGGATGGTATGGCTAGGACTCGGTCGACGCTTGGCACGGCATCGTCATTGGCAGGATTCGTCACACGCGTCGTCGTCGTGGCGTCTTCTGGGTGCTCGAGGGGAGCAGACGGGAAGGGCGTGCACCGGGCGTGTTTGGGGTTGGAGGAGGAAGTTGAAAGCTGCAGCCTGTGTGGAAGCCGAGCAAGGCCGCAAGATTGACGCTCTGGTGTCATATGATATGGATAAGAGGCGAGGCAATACCGCGTCGTGCTGCACACTGGGCAAGCTGGGCCGCCGTGCGACGCAGGACGAAGGATGATGCTGGCGGGGGGGGGGCGGCAGGCAGTGAGTGACGTGTTTGTGTTGGTAAACAACCCGCATAATACACGCACACGTACCCTCCTCATCAGTCATCAGTCATCAGTCATCAGTCAGCACATCGACTTCACACTTCACCTTCTACAAACTCTAATCTCCCAACTGTAATCCCACAATCTTGTTTGCACCATCCAGAGAGCTTCCAAGGCCCAATCAGGATCATCTCACGTTCATCCGCAGGTCGATGGCAAGGCTGGAGGAATGACTCTGTGCCCTTTGCGGACCAGGAGCAGCACGAAAGGAGAGGAGATCCATCGGGAGGTCCTTACCACTGGAAAGACCTGACGCAAACTCTTGGGAGAGGAAGATGTCGCTATGCGTGCAGGAGTTACCCCTATGGATACCGCTGAATCCGAGAGCTGGCGGGCAAGCAGACGCTGAAAGGTCGTGAGCGATTCCACCGATCCGTTTCACAGCCGCAGACGCCCCGGGTGCATTGATCCCCGCGAACATATGAGGCTCGAGCGTTTGATAGACCGGTCGCTTGAAGGTCAATGGTATCTTTCATCACCGACATGGGAGAGGTCGCACCGGAGACATCGACGTCTGTCACATGGATCTCGAAACTCACGGCGCCGGAGAGAGCGTGCTCTTCACGGGAGACGTAACATCTGGAAGCTGTAGCATGCGGTCTTTCCCCGAGTTCCCTCCGGACTGAGGCACGCTTCGCTGTCATCGAGACGGCAAGCGGGTAGCTCTTTCTTCTATGCTGGACTGAAGTCTATGCGACAGTGGTACAAAGCACTTCAACTGCCGAGTTTCTCAATCTTAGCCTGTAATTCTTGGAGATGCGGATCCCTGGCTGCCATTATGCGAGTGAGCTGTCAAATTTAAGCACTCAATTATACCATGGATCGGCGTTTGCTCACGGCTTGGTGTTGAGGCACACGAGAGCGCTGATGCCAAGCCTTTCACATGCAAGAAGGCATCTCGTCTGACAATTGGCGCCCTACCACTCCTTGACATTTCTGTTCATTTCCTACTGCACACGGATCATGTACATTCCCCGCCAGCCAGAAAGAATCTTC
The DNA here is from genome assembly GCA_963674455.1 of Lecanosticta acicola. Classification (NCBI taxonomy): domain Eukaryota; kingdom Fungi; phylum Ascomycota; class Dothideomycetes; order Mycosphaerellales; family Mycosphaerellaceae; genus Lecanosticta; species Lecanosticta acicola. The sequence continues at coordinate 111,943 of CAVMBE010000077.1, forward strand.
TAGTTGGGGCAAAGTGAAGGTGCTTTGTCGCGGCTGGCTGCATACAAACGCTGCCAGCGTCACAACGAGGCTGCCGCGTTGGGGAGTGCAAACGCCGCTGCAGCGCACTCAATAAGATTTTTCACGCCCCTCGCTGCTCTTCACACACAGTCCATCGTTACATGTCAACACCCAGCAAATTCGCCTTCCTTCCACTTTCCTACCTGTCGAAACTTCCCTCCTTGTTCAATTCGTCAACCCTCCCTGCTTACGCACAACACGAGCCCACCATGGGCGAAGGCATAGACATGCCGAACGGTACTGCTGCGGCTGCAGCTAGGGATGTGGACAATATCGCCCAAATGCTCGCGACTGCGTCTCTCGATGACTTGCAGAGTAGAGAGTATCGTCAGATTCTCGATGTCGTGGACCGCCTACGCACATGTGGCCTTGGCTCGATTCTGCCGCTCCCACAGTTGGTCGTCTGCGGCAACCAGTCCTCCGGCAAGTCATCTGTCCTGGAAGCGATTACGGAAGTCCCATTCCCACGCAAAGAGAACCTCTGCACACGCTTCGCTACCGAGATCATTCTTCGTCGGGACCAGATAGAAAGCATCCATACCAAGATCATCCCAGATGACGCTCGCCCGGAGTCCGAGAAGTCAAAGTTGAAGGCATTCAGCGAGAGCATTACCGACTTCAAGGAGCTACCACTGTTGATCGAGAAGGCCACCGAACTGATGGGTCTCAATGATCCCGCTGGAGGCGAGAACAGCACTCGCGCCTTCACCCGAGACGTTCTCAGCGTCGAAATTGCTGGTCCAGGTCGTCCTCAGCTCACTCTTGTCGATCTCCCTGGCTTGATCATGTCCGCAAGCAAGATGCAATCTGAAGCGGATGTCAAGCTCATTCACTCTCTCGTCGGAGACTATTTGGCGGAAAAGCGCACGATCATGCTAGCCGACATCTCCGCCAAGGATGACTACGCCAATCAGGGCATTCTCACCAAGTGCAAGGAAGTTGACAAGGATGGACACCGAACTTTGGGTATCATTACCAAGCCGGACTTCCTTATCGAGGGGTCTGGTAACCAGACAACGTGGATCAATTTGGCACACAACAAAGACATCTACTTCGAGATCGGCTGGCATATGTTGAAGAACCGGTAAGCACAGTAAGACTTCCATAATGTCAGACAGTACTAACTTGGTGAAGATCCGATCAAGAGATTGACACACCCTTCGAAGAGCGCAACCAGTCGGAGCGAAACTTCTTCAGCCGTGGCCGGTATCGTGACCTGCCAGAAACCGACAAGGGCGTTATATCTCTGCGCACCAAGCTCTCCAAGCTCCTCTTCAAGCATCTGAAGAAAGAGCTCCCAAACTTGCAGGCGGAGCTCAACTCGAAGCATGCGAGGACAGCTGAGGCCCTGGAGCAGCTGGGAGAGAAGCGTAGTACTCTTGCTGAGCAGCGACGCTTTCTCATGAATATCGCCGCCGCATTCCAGTCCACTGTGAACTCTGCGGCGGCAGGTCACTACGAGAGCCATTTCTTCGGTCCTATCGACCCATCCAAGGGCTTCGAAGAGATGACCAACATGAAGCGTCTCCGTGCGGCAGTACAGTATCACAACCTGCAATTCGCGAGCCAGATGCGCCAGTACGGCCACAAGTTTCGCATCTGGGCGACAGAGGATGCTGCGGGTACCAATTCGAAGAAGGACCTCCCGGAGCCCGAGCTCATCGAGGAGTACCAGGGCGCCAAAGACCTCCAGAAGACTGTGAGCCGCAAAGATGCCGTTACATGGGTCAAGGACATCCTCGTGCGGACCAAGGGCCGGGAGCTTTCAGGAAACTTCAACCCTCTGCTCATGAGCCAGCTCTTCTGGGAGCAGTCTGAGAATTGGGAGAATCTCGCTTCGGTGCACATCGACCGTATCGACGCTCTCTGCTGCAGATTCATCGAGGAGGCTATCAAAGCCGTGACTCTCGCGTTCCCAGATGTCGCGACCCGCCTGCTCGCTCTTCGATTGGAAGACGCGCTCAAGACTCGCCTCAGCAACGCCCGTCAGGAGCTCCAGCGTCTCATTCAAGACAAGCAGCGCCCACCAATCACTTACAATCCCTCGTATACCGCTGCTATCCAGGAGTCCCGTAGTCAGAAGGCCAAAGCCAAGATCATGCAGCTCATGGATCAGGCGAAGGTCGACAACGGCGACGGCGACTCCGTCATCAATCCCGAGCTCCTCTACAACCAACTCAAGGAGTTGACGGAGCCGGACATGGACAAGAACTCCTCCGAAGACGCCCTCGACAGTCAGCTCGCGTACTACAAGGTATCTATGCTCCTTCAACCACCCCCTCGACGATGATACAAGTCACTAACACATCCCTCCGTCTCCGTACTACAGGACAAGGTCACGTACTTCATCGCCGCAGTCACCGACCAAGTCATCGAGCGCAACCTGCTCCACGGGCTCGCCGAGGAGACGCTCTCCCCGCTCATCATCAACGACCTGCCCGCGGAGGCAATCGAATACATCGCCGCCGAGGCCGAAGAGATCACGCACAAGCGCCAGTTCTTGGAGGGCCACAAGGCCATTTTGGAGAGCGGCCAGGATGCCGAGCATTCCGCAAGGCGCTGGGCTCGTACAAAGTGAATTTCGGGGCGTCGCTCCGGCCGAGATCTCCTGTCGTCCAGTATCTTGTGCGCCTCACAGTCTGCACGATCAACTGTGATAAAAGACAATACGGCCTGAGAGAGACAGGGTGCTGTTCTGTGGAGGTGAGCAACCTTGGCTGCAGGCATCCCCATGCACAGACCGCATGACGAGGTGTGGTTGTGAGTGAGACACAAGACAGATAGACCATCAAGCAAGCAGCTTTGTAGCTTTTCTTCATCAATCGGTCTCGTACATTGATAGCCCAGAAGGAAAAAAAACCTGCCTACAGAACGCCCCCGAGCATCCGTTCGCCTTCGTTCCAATCATTCATGATCCCAATACACATAGTAACCCACCCACCCATCCATCCGTCCATCCATCCATTTCATTTCAATTCAACAATCCTCACTCATCATCATCGTGACCAAATCCCAAGCCCCCCCCCCCCCCAAAAACGCCCCCAATCCACCAGAAAAAGCCAAAAAAAAAAAAAAGAAAACCTATACCCAATCAACCAACCAACTAACTAACATACGCATTCCCCGTCAGTCCGCCAATACAACTCTTCCCCGCCTGCCTCTTCGCAGCCTTCATCTCCGCATACAGCGCGGGGTTGACGCCCTTTTTTTCCAATTTCTTGCGTTCCTTGTCGCTCAGCATGCTCGTGTCGTGGTCGGAGGATGTCCAATTTTTGCCGCCGCTGGAAAAGCCATCGCCGCCGCCGCCGCTTTCGGAGACGGTGTGGTGCGAGGTGAGACCCTCGCCGGCGGAGGAGGAGGAGGCGCGTGAGGAGGAATGCTGAGAGAGGGTGGTGTGTTTGAGGATGGATTTGAGGGGGCGGGTGGTGAGGGTGGCGGTGAGGGGGGTGCTGGTGCTGGTGGTGGGGGGTTGGGGGATGGAGGAGAGGGAGGATTTTCGGTCGGATGTGGTGGAAGTTGTAGAGGTGGTAGAGGTATCCGAAGCGTGGCTGTCTTTCCTGCTTGCTCCTGCTGCTGCGGAGGAGGAAGAGGAGGAGGACGCATTCCTCCTCTGCTCTTCTTCTTCTTCTTCTTCTTCTTCTTCTTCCTCTGGCACGCTCATAGAAGGCCCCGCGGCGATGCGATCGACCAATCCCCCTCTCCTTTCATCCCAGGCGAATCCAGACGAGGCGTGGATTCCCGTTTCCTTTCCCCTTCCCTCTTCCTCTCCGCCTTCGCTCTCAACGGGAATCTTCTGCGTCCTCGGATCTTCTCCCTCCCCTTCTTCTTCTTCTCCGAGGGAGAAGCGCGGTTCGCTCGGCAGGGAGGACGGGGGTTGGTGGAAGGCATTCACCGCTCGGACCGTGACGATGCTTTCGTTTGAATCTCGTCGCGAAGAAGCGGGAGAAGAAGAGGAAGCAGAAGAAGACGAAGGCGTTCCACGGGAGATTCCATCATCGCTCGCCTGCGCTTGCGCTTTCGTAGACGACGACGACGACGACGACGACGTCTTATCACTGCTGCCGCCGCTGCTCCCGGCCGTATGGAATCTCGGCCGGCTGAAATTCACCACCGGTTTCCTCTCCCACGGCTGCTGCTGCTGCTGCTGCTGCTGCTCTCGCCTCTCCTCCGTCGTCTCGTCAGACATGGCGAATGCCTAGCCTAGCCGTGCCGTTGCACGATAAGGAAAGAAAAAGGTGAATACGACTAGACTCTTCTTCTTCTTCTGTGCTTCTGTGCTTCTTCCCCTTCTTGTTGCTGCTGCATCCATGTCCTGTCCTGTCAGACCAGGAACAGGCAGGAACAGGGGAAAAGAAAAGCTTATTATTTAATATTCCAAAGACCGCGCTGCTGCAGCAAGCGTTTTGAGTAGTAGGTAGTAGGTAGTAGGTAGTAGGTAGTAGTGTAGTGGGGGAAACGAAACAGACCTAGGTTATTTGTTGGTTGTGTGGTTGCAAAGAGACTTGTCGGTAAGGCAGGGCATTGGGGAGATCATTTCCCCATCGATCGTATACGTCTATCGGTGCAGAGAGGCCCCACCTCACCTCACCACACACGACGGAGAGGTAGATAGAGATAGACACACACCTGTGCACCACTGCGCAGTGCACCGCCCACGTCACAGCTCGTGAACTTTATTTCGACTTCGACGGACGTTGATATCTCTACTTCTTGGACCGAGGAAGAGAATTTCTCCCACTACGTCCCTAGACAGCTAGCTGCGCAATACATCGGGTGGTATAGTGAGACAAAGGGAAATTGAGACAACGAGAAGATCGCAAATCTCTTCTTCCACCTTCCGTCGGTCTGCGGTTCCTATCTCATTTCCCTCCACAACGAGTATCCTAACCTATGTACACACTACTCGAATAGAAATCCATGGAAAGAAGGAAAAATTTCGCCGTCATCATATCCCATGCCCAAAAAGACTTTCCTTCAGATAGGCCATAGCATTCATGCATCATCTCATAAATAGCAAAAATGGATAAAAAAGGGCAAGGAACACAATTCTTGTTTCCGTCCTGCATAGAGATGCGTCCGAGAAATCTCCCGTTCCATTTTGTGCCCGGTAGAAACGCCGACATGATCTCTCTATCCGTTGTCCTCTCTACCCATGTGGAACAACACCCGGTCAAACGGAAACGGAAACGCTAGCAAGAGATGAATATCCGAGTGGGAACAGGTCGCTGGGGTCTTAGCCGGATTCGCAATCGGGTCTGAAGCCAAAGCGTGGTATAGCCGATTCCCTGGGTACGCCGAAGTAAATGCATGCTGTGTGCAATGGTTCCAAAGCCATCTTTCTCCCTTCCCTCCAAACCACAAGGAACGAGGGTCTACATCCCCCATCCCCAGGTGCCGAAAACATGGTCAATACATATTGCATCTCACACCGACCGCTGGGTAGTGGAGAACGACGACTTGGTGGACCGCGATTCTTCCTCCTTGAGTCCGCTGTGGCTTTTCTTCCTCCCCACCTTCATGCCCGACAATCTCGAGATCTTCTTCCACATCCCCGAATCTCTCTTGGGCGACTGTGCCTCGCTGCTGCCGGGACTGGTGGGCGGTGGTGTCATGGGACTCTCGTTGGTGGGCGAAGAGGTGCTTCCGGAATCTTCGGTCAACCCCTGTCCGCCTGACCCGTCAGACCCTGTCCCGGAGGGAACCGCGATAGCGGCAGGCGAAGACGTGGTGGCCGTGAGCTTGACATTGAAGCGTGACCGCTGCGGCGAGGCTGACGCCGAGACAGGCGGCGCCGATTGGCGATAGTGCGATGGCGCCGAGTAGGTGTTCGCGTGCGGCTCCACCGCGGTTTGCGGAGGAGGCGAGCTTCGTGTATACCGTGACCGCCGTGAGTATCTGCTGTTCCGATCCTCGTTCGCCCGGCTCATTATCGATACGCTGTCATCCGACGTCTCGTATGGACATGATTGTACAGTGGCACGCGCTGACTGGGGGTACACGCTGTTCAGGAATGGCACCAGTACTGACTCCTCCATGAGCTCGTAGATCTTTGCGACGGCCGGGTCCAGATTGTCCGGAGCAGGAGGCATCGTCGACGCTCGGAGGCTCAAGATGGGATCCCGCACGTCCGACGGCAAGTTGACCTCTCGCGAGCCATTGGGTTGTATGTATGCCTCCACCAGACGCTGCCACAGCGCCTGCACGTACTCTCGATCCTTCGCAGGAGGTACTCCTCCGTCTCCCGCTCTCGACATCATCTTCGCGTAGTGTTTCTTGTACCTCCCCGCGTCCATTGTGAATTCCAGTGTCTCCAGACAGTGGTTGTTGGAGAGGTACGCCATGAATGCAGCCAAGGTCCACGGGGGAGGGGAGGTGTTGGCGAGGATCTCGCGCAGATTCGGTCTTCGCGGGCAGTAGGGTCCATGTGCACCGACGTTGGGGATCGCGACGGTAAGCGGCCGCGATGGGACGTAGTCGTCCGCAGCGGACATGGCGTCCTCGTCGTCGGCGTCCCACTCCTCGGCGAACGCGGAGGGGGTCTTGAGGGAGGAATTGGTGGATGAGGTGGAAGAGTTGGTGAAGTGGGACGAGGGTTTTCGCACGATCATACCGGTACGAAAGAGGCCCTTCCGTGTGGGATCGGTGGAGGGCTTGCGGGAGTGCAAGCCCGCGAACAGAGACCGGCCTTGCCGCAAGGGCGAGTGTGTCGACGCCAGTTTGGACTCTTGAGACTCGCTGTCTCACGGGAGGGTACTACGTCCCAGCCCGGAATCAGGTGCGGCAGCGCTGCGGAGTGAGGAGTGGGTGGTCGGCCGTCCGTCAGACGTCGGTAGGCGGGGAAATGTTTGTGCGCGGTATTATGGTGGGCAAGTGTCGCACGTCACGTCGGAGAGGTGGATGGAATGGACGTGCTTCCGTGGTACAGAGCCAGGCACAGGTACAGGAAATGGGTACACAGCGCAGTGTGGTGAGCGCTGCTGGCTTGTGGAAGGGCTCGACACGTCTGAGTCGAGACCAGAGCAGGGTTCCGTCCTCTCTCTCGACCCTGGTGCGCCGGACAGGCCTGATTGCGATTACTGAAGCAGGAAGGGGTGGTGTGATGATGGGTCGAGTGGGCGCGTCGGCGTGAGAGGGATGCTCGCCGTCGCCGTCGCGGGGCTGATACCGTGACGGGAGTGAAAGTGTATTCGCGAGCGGGGGGGAGGGAAAGGTGCGGTGCGGTGCGGTGCAGTGCGGTGCAGTGCAGTGCAGCGCAGTCGGCGCAGGCGGTGTTTTGGGCGGAAATGCGACGAGACAGGCGTGATGTCGGAGAGGCGCAGAGTCAGGCTCTGAACAGGACCGTCCTCCGTGGCCTCGCGGACGTCGGTGGCAGGAGTCGACTTCTCGAGGACTTCCAGATCCTTTCCCGGCGTGCCTCGTGCCGCCGCTGCGTAGTGTGACGGCGGGCCCTTAGTAATGGATTCGTATCCTGCAGGCGCCTCTGATACCGGGACACATGGCATGCAAGAAGGGATGATGTGGATGGGTGGATATGAGGGAGTCGATATGGCGGGTACGCAGAGGCGATGACGTCCAGCGCTAAGGGGTGATGACAGTAGGCGTGAGGTGGGAGAGTCAACGAATGAAGGGTGAGGTGGTGATGTGATGTGTGAGGGCAGCGAGAGAGGTGTCTAGTGTGTGCAGCAGCAGCAGCAGCAGCAGCAGCAAGATGGCATGGGCAAGGCAAGGCAAGTCAAGTCGCGCAAGACTGTGAATGCGTCCTGAAACTCAGCATGGGCGCCACTCTCGAGACGGTTAGTGCTCGATGCGCGCCGCGGCAGCTCTCATTGGCCACTGGGACGAGGCCCCCCCGGCCCCCGGCGTCGGCGAATCAGCAGCGACGCGGCGGGGCAGCCCTGCTCCGTTCCTTCTCGAAGATCCAAGGAAGGCGCCTCCCACCTGGCCGTGCTGCGTCTCACCTTGTTGCTGCTTTTTCACGGCTTCTCCCTGCAGCGCTCTCCATCGCCCTCCAACCCCCCTCCAACACCGTCCTGCTGGCTCCGGAAGCCTCTCCGCTTTCACACGCCAGCGCTTCTTTGTCGTCGGCATGCCGAACCCGGCGCACACCGCGCAGTGGGAGAAGGAGGGGTCCGCATCTACGATGCACTCTGCCTGGTGTGATGAGAGACATTCATTCTTGCAAGTCCCGCTTGCTTGGAGACCGTTGCAGGGATAGCTGCATTAGCACCCGCAATCCGACAGGCCGTTGTTCTCGTGCCCGCAGCAATGTGCAGCACTGCAGTCCGAGAAGGCGTGCAGGGCAGGAGGGAGGCAGCAGCAGCGCGCTGCGATGTGCGACGGACACATCGCGAGACGCCCAGTCAATCGGTGATGCGCCTCCAGGGTCCCGTCGTGGTGGAAGCCGTGCCAGGCGGGAGGAATGCAGCCACACAGCCAAGCAGCCAAGCACCTTCTCCCTTCTGTCTTCTTTCGTCAAAGGGCACGTGCAGGGATGCATCCCCTCCGCCCCATGACGTGATACTGCGCGATGGAAAGATGCATCATCTTTTCCAGAAGCCTTCCGCTTTGGGAAGGCGCCATCTCGACGCCGTGCGACGCCAGCACCTCTCCACAGTCTCACTTCCACACACACACAAAGGACGTCGTCTTTCTTTCTTTCCCCCGAATCCCGAAGCCCAACACGTGCCCAACTCCCTGCGACGGCGGACGACGCCGCTTCATCATGGGCCCTTCCGATGCTGACACACCATACCTGGCCATGTTACCATTACTCACACCTGCACACCGCAGCAAATCGCCATCTTCCTCCTCACCACGCAATGCGGCCGCACTGAACATTCTCCCTGCCCGCAGCTCTTGGCGACCAGACGCCGTCCCACGGTTGAGTTATCTGGTTCCACCCCAGTCCGTCTGCTCGGTGTCTCAATTTTCGTCGACAGAAGAGCCCGAGCCGTGTGAAGCTCAACCGACGCTTCCAACGGCGCTAATTTCGGTCCTACACTTTTTCTTCCCTCTCCTCTCTATCCTTTTCGCCCGACGCCACTGCTTCACATCAATTGCACAAGCAGCAGCACGAGTATTGCCAGAGAGATCGTGAGACTTCGGCCTTCCCTCCGAACAGGCACCTTCATACCCTTGCATTCCAGGAGCTCGTCTCGAAGGAGAAGGCGTAGCAAACCCCAAGACAAAACAATTTGGGTTTTCCCTTTTTCCGAAGACAAGGAGCTCGAGCGTGGTAGCAACGGAAGAAAGTAAGCGCGGGAAAATGCGCAAAATCCTGCCTGCATCCGTCTTTATGCATTTGCTCGAACGGGCAGGTCGAAGGCAGTAGGCTCGGCTCTAGGTCATCAGGAGAGGTCGTCCACCCGATGCAAGGGGGGCAGGGCCAAGGTCAATAGACTTCTGGTACTGTTTGGACAGACAGACAGACTCTACTGGGTAGGTATGAAGTGTTCGGGCGGTCTGCCCCTAGCTTGACACGTGAGCTTGCTTACCTTCAGGCCACACGCCTGGCCCTCCATAGGGGATATAGCTGTGGGAAGATTTTCGTCAATATACATACGGTGCCTTGGTATGGTATGGTATGGTATGGTATGGTAGGTACGGGTTTATCTGATCAGGCTTCTTATTAGTAGTAGTTGGTAGTAGTCACAAGAACTCGTACTGTCTTCGAGTTAGCTAGAAGACCTAGAATAAGAAGAAGGAGTATTTATTCCTTTACGTTTACTGACTACCCTTCCTCCTTCCTCCTACTCCTACATTTAGATCTCCTCTCTCTCTCTCTCTCTCTCTTATAGGATATACTAAGATTTTGTCCTAAGGGGAGAGGGGCGGGGAGGGTAAGGTAGAGTAGGGTAATAACTCTTACTCGAGTCGCTCCGCTTCGCTTCCGGGAAAATCGATAAAAGAAATGTATTATCTTCTCTCTATAAGAAAAAGGAGTAGATAAGAGAAGAGAAGAGAGAGAGGGAGAGGGAAGGGAGAGAGAGAGTAGATAGATTCTTTTAAAATATCTTAGTACTCAGGTCTACTGAGTCTCACGGCGATTGAAAGGACGGGGGGGGGGGGGTCGTATCTAGGCTTTAGCGTACGATGAAAAGTTCTACTTCGGTAAATGTACTATAACGTAGATTGTATGTCGTTGATTCTTTTCTGGTGCTGAAAAGAAAAAAAAATAGATCTTGATATAGGAAGGAATGGGGAAGGTTTGAGGGGGGGGGGGGGGAAAGGTGCTTGCTTGTGTCTACCTAATCCTGGGGGGTGTGGTTGTTGCTCGAGTCGCTTCGGGTGGGTCGATGAGTGCATTGACTTGGGGGAAGTCGGCGAGGGGTGGGGGGAATGGATTCTTCAAATGGTGCGTAGGTTCTAGTCTCGCGACGACGACGGAGGACGGGAGCCCGGGCTTCTCAGCGTACGATGAATTCCTGCTTCGGTGGGTCGATGCCTTGAGCGCGCCGTAGTTTCAATGAGTTGGCGTAATCAAACCCACAAATCCACGCCAGTCCTCGGAAGATGTAGTGTGATTCGGTTTTTTCGTAGAACAATCAAAGGGAAGCACGGCGGAAGGTGGATGAGGACGTCGCCTTGTTGAATAACCGCAGATGCCATCCCCACGAGGCCGCTGGATGTCATGAATGACTGTCTCCCGTTGCCTTTGGGAGGCTGTCTTGTATAATCATACAAATCGAAATCATACCCGTATTGTGTCCGTCGCCCTCTATAAACATCGTCCTTACTACCGATTCCGTAGAGGTTGTTAAGGCGCAAGACTGAATTATTCCATTCGATTGATGCCTCCCTCAGCTCGTCCACAGAGACCTCTACAGGTATTTCTGTGCTTGGAGTCATATGTGTACCAGCCATGGTCAGTTCCTCCTCCAAGACGGCCATTAAAAGATCATAGGTCATATTTTCAGCTCTGAACTCAGTGGTCTCTGCAGTAATGAATTGACGAGACGGCCTTCCCTCTTCCAACATGTATCGCTCTTCCGACTCTCCCAAGAGCTCCATTACTATATCCAAAGCGTATCCGAAGACGGTAAGAAGTCGCAATCCATTGTCGAGTGCAAAGCTTCTAGCGTCAGGTCGCGCGTCAGCCCTATACCAAGATGTCGAAAGTGGTACATGATACTGGCTAGTGAAATCCAGACACCAAGACGGAAGCTCTATACTACAGAGATCGTAAAGGGGAATCAAACTCAGCACAGAAAGTCCTCCCGTATGATTTTGGTAATCAATCAACGATAAGAACGTCGCTTTAGCTGATACTTCTGCAGGACTGAAATGGTAATCCACGTCACAGTCAGCCGGTGGGTTGTCCAGAAATCCAAGAAGTGCGAAGACTCGATCCCTGCCATCTGTTGCGCCGGCATCATTTCCCGACAATACTAAGAACTTGTAAAATGCATCTAGCAAAGTATTGGGCTTGTCAAACTGCAACCACAATCTTTCAGAAAGCCCGCGAAGCGATTGTTTGTCAAGGTTACAGCGCGTAGCCATTCTCGATTGCATGTTCGTACCAATAAGAGTACTGACAGCCTCTTTTTTATATCTGAAGCGTGCGCCCCCCCCCCAAAAAAAAACACAACTCGCGTGCAAGCATGTATTCTTGGATAGTCCAGACTCTAGTGTGCCATTCTTCCGTCGTCGGTGGATGTAGCTCACGGGGTCCTGGCCTTTTCGTTTTGGCGGCGTGGATCAAACCATCGAAGCAATGGTACATTTGGCTCGGCCACTCATATTTTATCCTGTCTACACGCCCGAGGCGAGCGTATGAAATTCGTGTTCTCTTTGCTGCATGTAGCAAACACCTTAGATCGACAGATGCAATATATTCCGCCTCGCCCAGCCAGACATCGACGCAGCTTGCGCCTTTGTAGAGTTCACCCATCATTGCGACTTGTCTTGATTTCTCGTCGTCGTCGGACTGATTGATGCAGATCTGGTCAATCCAGACAATTCTCTCGTGGTCTCGATATCGTAGCCGCCGCAGTGCTGCGAAGAGATTGTCCGTGACCTGAAACTTGTGTCGTTCGTCGCCCAGATAGATAACTTTTCCTTGTGTGGAGGCACCCCAGACATACGACAGAGCCTCATATTCGACCTTTGATAAATCCGGAACCGCGAACAGCTTGCATCGGATCTCTTCCGCCTTCCTCCCGGGCAGCATCCTCAGTAGTCGTATTGGTAGCGGTCCCTTCGGCAGCGGAACGCTCTCGTGTACCGACATCTCGGGCCAGAAACTTCCAGATCCCCAGAGGAAAGAGCATCCAGAATGAAGCAGAAGAGGGAGAAAACCAGTTGGCGGGAACTCTGATCTTGATGAGAGCACTGTGCTTGTTTCGTGGCAGTGTCAAAAAGAACCCTCGTCAGCACAGCCTCGCAAAATTCAGATCAGGCTGCGAAGAGACAGAGGGGAAGAGCGGCACGAAGCTGCATCTCAGCCTCCACGAAAGCGGACGAGGCTGCAGGTGTGCCTCAGCCTTGCCTAGCAGGGCGCCATTTCCGGGCAACGAAGCAGAAGATGACGTGACAGACGGATACTGCAGTAGCAAATACATGTTGATGATAATGATGCTTCAGCTCAAGTGTGAAGTCTGATGCGAGATAGAGAAGAAGAAGTGAAGTTTGGATCGCGGCTTCCTCCTCACGCCGAAGAAAGCTGACGCGGTCGCACGTGATCGTCGGTCACAGGTTATGCCGATTGCTTCGCACAGGATTCAAGGGTTGCGAGAGAGCATTATTAACTTGAGTTCTGCAATGCTGTCTGGCGAGATAGTGTGACAAGCTAGAGGTAAAGGATATCGTAACATGAAAAGGCAGATATGTTATCTTGCTTTCCATCAATCACCCCACGCGTTCCAATCGTCCTCATCTTCCTCAGGCTTCGGCTGCTTTTGTACTACAGCCTTAGGCGCAGGCTTGTTTAAGATCGGTTTTGTCGAGGTAGTCCTCAGCGGTGGACCAGTTGACTTCTTGGTCAGGCCTTTAGGTAACGGTCGCTTCGATGCTGCTTTCGCTTGTGCTTGTGCATTGAGCCAACCTTCAAAGTCAGGCTCACCACCATCATCGTATGCGACACTGGCCACACTGGGTTTCGAGGAATGACTTGTGGTTAACGGTGCGGGTTCAGCAAATGCATCTGCAGGATCGTCGTCCATGCCGCCCCATCCGTCGCCAAAGTCTTCGTCTTCGACCACGGCAGCCGGTGTGGTTGGTTGGCTTCGAAGGTTGGACGACACCTTTGGAACAGCAGGGGCGGATGCGGTCGGTTTGAGTACGGGCGGAGGATAAGGGGTCACGCCGTTTGCGGGTGATCTAGCTGCGCCACGATCTGTAGGAGTCTGTGTTCCAGTGCCGTTGGGCTGTATTTCTCCGGTGGCAGAGCCCAGCTTGTTGGTAAAGGAAGAAATAGCCCAGCCAGTCCAACCAGGCTGATTTGACGGTTGCGGCGAATTGACCCTGGTGCCTCCTGCGGACGCTGTTCCTGGCGTTGGCAGTACTGTGTCGGATAATGTCTGAGCATACTTGCGGACGCGGTCAAGATATATGTTTAGCGTTTTGTTGGCCTGGTCACGAATCATCTTCTCCTTGTCTACAAGCGAAGGACAGATCGCAGGCAGCATCTTGGTCGCGCAGTCCTCCTCGCTGAAGACGTCCGCCGTAGCAGCGAGAGCCATCAGCGCGGCATTTCTGGCGTGCACGAACGGGTCTCGTAGGGCGCGGGAAAATGCAGCGCTCAGTACCTTTGCCCGAGAGCTGACTCCTAGATTCTTCGCGATCTTGCCGAGGCAAATGGTAGTGTTCGTGCGTATGCCAGGTTGCTCATCATTTGCCGTCTTGGCAAGGTGTCGCAACAGTTCGCCATTCACAACCCGATCTGAGAGCTTAGGCACGACGACTAGGACAGCTTTAACGGTCTGTTCTCTGACCACCGGAGCCAAGTCTCCAAATCCTGTCACCATCTGCGGGAAGATCTTGTCCGTCACAATCTTCTGGCTGAGGTGGTCAATCATCAATGGCAAGTTGTCCAGCAGGCATACTCGCAAGGCCCGATCTGGACTTGTGAAGAGTCGGACCACGACGGGAGTGATTTGCGTGTCATATTCGTCTTCAGAAAGGGTTGTAGCTATTCGCATAACCAAAGAGAAGGATTTTGGGCCTCCGCCGCCGAATTCGACAGACTTGAGTAGCTCTGGCAGAATTTTGACCTTGAAGAATTCCTCTGGAAAGTCATTGGATTCTGCCACTACACCCAGTTCACTTCGCGCGCTGTCAGCATGAACCACGAAGCAGTAGATAGAGGATCGACTCACTCTAGGAACTCGTCTTTCTCCGCATCACTCTTGAGACCGAAGTTGTCAATGCCATTTGTCAATTGTATGAGCGGAGTGTCGAAAAAGCCACCATTGCGAGAGCCCTGCTCCAGGAAGTGAGCAACGCTGAGTCGCATCTTCGGTGCTGCGTGAGTAAGTCGCTTATAACTGTTCTGCATGTCCAGAGGTATGTTTTTGGTGGAGCCAATCTGGTCGGATCCGGAGAATGCTCCATTGAACACTTCGGTCACCAGAATGCCGAAGTTATAAGCGTCCACAGCATGTGTAGGATTCCGCCGTACACTGTCCCAGCCGTTCTTTGCAACCTCAGGAGGAGAGTATCTTCCAATGTCTGGCACCAAACTGCCCTGTGTGAAGATGATGGCATCGTCTTCTTTCATCGAACTCAGAATATCCAGTCCCCCGACCTTCCATTCCCCACTTTCACTGGTGAAGATGGAAGATGCGCGAATGTTCCCATGTACTGATGCAGCTTCATCATTGATGAACTTGAGCGTCCTCGCAACGCTGTGTAGGCCCCATTTCAGGCTCTCTTCTGATAGTGCCTTCCGTCTCGTGGACCAGTTCAGCGGGGTGATGCGTTCAGTCGCAATGTAGATAAGTTGGTCTGTCTAGCTTGTTGTCCGGTAAGCAAATGTACCGTACTCTCACAGCTCTCATACCCACCTCGATTGTATCCAACACCTTTACTACTCCCGGATGTCGTAATGTCTTGAACTTCCTCAGCGCATTTCGGGCAAGGGGTAGGCGGGAGCGGTTCGCGTTGACGTCGAAGGAGAATATGCTGCATTTCGAACCATCTTCCTACATCTTATCAGCATCCACAAGCACGTGCAAGCCCTTTACGCGACCGTACCCTTTTCGTGCCGTTGTGCAGTGTCCAAATGGACTGGTCAATGTCGACACGATCACCAAAGGAGTAGCCGAACGCCGGGCCTTTGGCGATGGAAGCGACCGCAGACTTGAGAAAATCCATTCCGGATCGCCGTCACGGGGACAAAAGAGTGGAAATCAAAGCGAATCTAGAAGAAGCGAGGTGGTAACAGTTGTAGCTGGAGTCGAAATCGTGCCCAACACTGTTCGCGCCGCGGTTCAACATTCAGCCGGCGTTGCCCGAATTTAGTGCGCATTTCAATATTGACAACCTCCCTCGCTCCTTCCTCTCGCGTCCACCAAACGAAGCGGGCAGCGACAATCACACGAGCACTCGGGGAAGTCACGACGACTGGCACCTTCCCGTCTATGTGTACGTGCACAGTCGAAATTGAACCGAGGGCTTTCCTGCTGCTGCTGTCCCTGTTTACCTGCACCTACCGTACCTTACATCTACACCATCTTGTCTGTCTCTGTAACCGACCTGCACCTCTCCACGAACAACGCGAGCCTCAGCGCTACGCGAGTTAGCGCGCCGACTTTTTGAAGCTGCGAGTTCTGTGAGGCTCACGCTTTTGATGACGTTCATACTTTGAACACGTCGACAACTTCGACAGCAAAGACATCCAGGCTCTGTACGCCATCTCCTGGACCGGGGCACGACCATCCATGCGGCGTTGGATGCAAGCATTCCGTTGATATCACGGACGCAGTGGCCGTACCGACTTGGCATGTAACATGCCGATGGGCGCCTCTTCGGCCCGCCTAGAGGAATACAATGTCTCCTCTGGGCGTGCTTCACACGCGGTAAGTGTGATATCTCATACGAGACATTGATGACAGCGAACACCGTGATGACCACCTGGTAAAAGGTCTGAATGTGCTCTTGTGACGGTTGTGGCTTGCATGCAGCCTCCGAGACACTACTGACGACTTGCAATAAAACTGAAAAGATCTGATCCATATCAAAGCCGGCGGTAACCTCTACAACAGGCAGCACAGATTTGAAAGCTAATAGAGCCAAATAGGATCGGGCGAGAAGTTTAGAGAGACCTGCACGGCCATTCGAAGCGAATCGCAGGCCAAGAGTCGAGATGATCAGTCCACCGCCTCCGAGGGGAAGGCGCAGGCCACGGTCACCAAGCCCGTATGCTGAGCCTCGTCGTCGTCCGCGAGAAGACTTTACTGATCACTGGTCGCCCGGCTCCACCAGACTTGCCTCTGCCAGCACATATAGGCCATCATACTCCGACATGCCCCGATGGGATCACTACAGGCCGTCCGAGTCCACCCAAGCTGTACCCTCACCCCCCGCAGCACGTAGTGTCCACGGTCCAGATCGTCGATACTCTAGCCCCTCAAATTCGACACGGTCACCACGACGGCCGCATGCGGTCAGAGATTCGACTTTACAGAGGTCTCCTTCCCAGCCCGGGAGAGTCACACCGCGCCGGAGAGCCTCATCGCCAAGAAGAGATTCATCACCAAAGAGAGCACCATCACCGCGGAGCGAGCTGGTTGCCACCGCCGTAGGTAACTCTCTACCGACAGCTTCCTCATCCCCACAGTCGCCACGGTTCAGTCGGCGGAGGGATAGTGGAGATGCGTACAACGTAAGAACCCTACCGCGGAGAAATATAGCTTCTCCTTCACGGCACTCAGCCAACGGTGACACCCTGAGCCAATCTGTCTGGACAAAGAGCAATAATCAGCTTTTTCACAGAAACCTGTCCTGGACGAAGCCCGCCTCTCCGACGCATAGGACGGACAATTCGGGTGCTCTCAACCAACTCACAAATCGTCCTTCAGATGCAATGCATGCCGAGGAATCCGATTTGGTGGTGTCGGCAGTGCCACGGCAGCGTGGGACTCAGATCAATGTGAACGGGATCCCGGCAGTGCCCCTGGGCCTGGCTCATGGGGCCCATCCACATGGGAACAAGAACAATGTCGCTACATCGAGCAAGACGCATCAAACGGCACTTGACACGGAAGGATTCTCAATTCGAGGCAGGGCCAACAAGAGCAATAGCGATATTCTCGGCAACAGCTTCATTCCTGACAAAGCCAGCACTGACCCGATTGTCGCCTATCCGGTACCTTTGGCAGCGAACAACCATACAGTGCGCTCTGGCCCTCTGCCGCTAGTGGTACCGTCGTCTGGTCCATCAACTTCACAGCAGACATCACGTCCGACGAACCCTGAGCCAGTCCGCGTTGACCGTCTAACACTCACGCGGCCCTCGTCAGGTCCGTCATCATCGCGGCCAGACAAAGACGACGCGCTGTCAATGATCAGCGAGAGAACGACTTCGGACGGCTCTAGCGTGAGCTCTACCGCATGCCATGTTTGCAAAAAGGGACCTATGTCCCGGCCTTTGTTCAAATGCGCAACATGCCTTCGTCAGTACCACAGCTATTGCTCTCAATTAGTGGTACCTGGAGATGCCTGTGCAAATTGGCGTTGCCAGCGGTGCATTGACAAGAACATCCCATTGAGACTAAACAAGGACGTGTCAAAATCTTCTGTGCAGCCTGCGCAGCCGTCCGCGCATGAAGCTACGTCGCACCCCGTCGGAAAACTTGTCACTGTCAACGACACAGGGGTCACTACTTCGGCCAACCCGATACGAGTGTCAATATCTTGTCCGTCTGTCGAGCATCCCACCATCCTCTCCGCTGTGTCATTAACACATCCACCGATGGAGCCCATAGCCAGAGACTTCGAACCACATATTTCCAACGACACTGCTTCAAAGGAGGTGCTCCCAAAGCCAAGCACGGGTCAGCACCGCGACAGGAAAGATCCTGCTGACACACCTGCATTGCCGCTGGCCGAGACACGCGTGAATATTGTGCCGAAAAAGAAGTTCAACACTGCGTCAAGAACATACTCTCTAGTAACACCAGTCAGTGTTGTCAATGGCGCAGGGGCCGTGCAAAAAGATTCCAATCAGGCTGCTCGGCTTTCAGCCGGCGAGCGAGAATCAAAACCAGAGGCTTCAAATGCTGCGAACACTGGGAACGGCTTGTTCGCTGAGACTCACGAACTCGACAACCTGGTGGACAAGAGCTTTACGGTAACAGCTTCCTCTTCAATGGTTGAAAAAGCATCCGTTCAGAAGAGGGCCCCGAAACTTAACCTGATCAGAAAGAAGATTGCTCCTGTACGTTGGAGTCCCGGGACGAGTCGAACGACGACAAAGTCAGACGGAGCGAGGGAAGTGACAAGCCGTGAGGCAAGCCACGACTCGGCAGCTCATCGTCCACAACGGAATGGCGTGGACGTCACGCCGGGCCATGTGACCTTTAACACGCCCTCTCGCGAAACGATGAATCAGCAGCGGCAAATCTCTGAAGCACATCCGTCTCTCAATAGTGATGGCAATTTAAGAGCACCATCACTGGCGATCGGGGACGGTGTTGCTGAAGCGTATAGGCTGTCGCCAGGAACTTCAGAAGCAGCCTCTAAGTCGGCCTCCAGAAACGCAACACAGGCTGGGAAAGCGTTCGAGCGCAAGAATTCGGAACAGCAGATTGTCATCTGCGAGGACTGCGGAAAGCACGCACTTCGACGTCCAGGGAGAGCTCTTTGCCTCATGTGCAGGTCTCGAGCTGCCGCCAAGAGTGGCTCTGGTGTCAACAATTCAATCACAGCATCCACAGGGCCACTGGAGCGCAGAAACAAGATCTTGCCTAGCGCAAAGGCAGGTGATAGGATTGGATCAAGCGGTCGCCAAAATCGTCACGCCGCTCAGGAGCCAGAAAACAATCCAAATGGCGGTGGAACAGATGCACGGTCGACTTCTGTCGAGGGAGATAACGGGCTAGACTTTTGGAGACCAGCTTCCATCGCTGCTGGATCCTCAGGCTCGATGTTTGATAATCCTCGAAACGCCATCATATCTCCTCAGCTGGAACGAAACTGCTCGCCGCCTACTGACGAGAGTTATGCTGAATCTGCCCCGGTCAATGGACAAGCTCGACCAGCGGCTGAAGACAATGCACCTGCATTTCATACACCTGGTGTACAAGAACAGGCTGTGACAGAGCAGCAGACCATGACATCTCCACCATATGACGATCAAGACTCAGCGGCGACTGAAGGGGACGACATTGCGGAGATCCTATCCACCGCAGCCCGCAATGAAAAGCGCAAGAGTGCAAGTCCAGACGACGTCTCGCCTTGTAAGAAGCGTAGCCAGAGGTGCAGGCCCAAAGACGAATATGACCTGGGGGACTGGAAGGAGCGACCCAAGAAGACATACCAGCGACTCATTGGCATGGCGCTTTGCGACACACCTCATCATCGCATGCAAGCTGATCGCGTCGTCCAGTGGGTATCACTGAATGTACCCGGATACAACGATACACGGTCGGGCACGTGGGCTGATGGGCTGAAGTCAACCCTTATCTTAAATTCTCAAGGCCGATCTGGAGAAATTCTTTGCAAGAGACTGTCCTGGGAAGAAGGCAACGGGGGTCTCATGCACAAGGACTGGTATCAACTCTTGCCCGGCATCGAGGACAGAATCGAGCATTGGGATCATCAACTAAAGCGACCAATGTTCCCTTCGAGCAGCTCCGATAGCGAAACGTTGCAAGCTCCGGTGAACGCTCATGACGGTGCTAACATGCATGTGACATTCAAGATAAGGCACTCCGATGGAGATGGAGATGACCTTGAAAACAGCAACACAACAGATGCGAACATCCCGGGAGGAGAGCACTCGTTGGAAGACGAATCCTTAGCCGCTCGACTGCGCCAAATTGCTTCTCCGTACACGAAAACCCCTTTCTTGCTCCCTAAGGGACCGACTGAGCCAACGGACGACGTAGAAATGGCCGAGAATAGCGCTCTAGCACCTGAAACGCTTGTCGAGCAACGTGTCCGCGGTGCAAATTCAGGATCGCAGAGCTTTGCTGTGCCTAGAACCTTGCCCGAGCCACGCGGTGGAAATCTTCTCGAGCTCATCCGCGACGATGTTGAGAGGCATTCCAAGACCAACAAGACATTCGCTGAGGCATGGCCGGCATGGCATCCTGATATGGCCGTTGTGAGTACGGAAGAAATCACAAAGCGACCTACGAGGAAACAGCTGTTCGGCAAGCATCCCTCCTTTTCTGCCCTAGGAGGAAAGACCGATCCATTGCATTCGAAACCAGCCAGGCATGTTGAGCTGAAGCCTCGTATGGTTGGGGACACGGGTGATGGGGATGAAGTCAACTGTCATTCTGTGGCAGAGTTTTTTGGCATTCCAGGCTTTGGGGAAACGGAGGTTGTGCTGCATAAGAGTAAATTGGCGTTTCAGCAAGCGGGCTCGAGGACGAGAACGGTGAAGTATTGTACAAATATCTAATGGCGATGACGAATGACGGGACGATGCTAGAAGTTTGCTACGAGGATTGAGGACGCACTGTTCGAATCGGACATGAAAGCGCGATCCGTTTTCCGGACACTTTGCGTTGGTTGCATTCGGAAAGAGAGCATAATTAGTTGCACACTAGCTGTGTATGTATCATAATCACAATTGCATCAAGTAATCTACAGATACTGCAGGCATCAGACCTGTCGATCTTGAGCTTCTCGTAAGTCTCTGTTCTCCTTTTCGAGTGCTTCGATCCTTTGATTGAGGGGTTCCATTTGCTCTGCTGCACCTGCGCTGAGTTCGTCTATGATTTTCAGGACACGCCAGAGGCGGAGGACGACGACTATGGAGCCGATTTCCTCGAGGGTTGTGCCGCGGAGAAGGATGTCGAGGACAAAGCCCAGGAGGATGATGAAGGCGTCTAGGCAATGGAAAGGAGAGCGGAAGAATCTGAGAGGATCGTCAGTGGGATATTCAGGACGTGAGAGCAGGAAAGGCCAAAAGGCATTCGATGAGAGTGGTGCGTTGTAAGCTTCTGGCTCGAAGGTAGGTAGAACAAAATTTCTGACACCTTGAGACTCATGCTCGTGTTTGATAGAGATAGAGGTTAGCATTGCGAGAAGGACTTACTGCCATCCAAAGGCCCAGACACTTGCGAGCAGCTCAACCATGAAGAGGCAGGAGAAGACCAGGCTTACGACTCCGAGGATTTCGGTCGCGGTGGCGGCATCTTTGAGTGGTATATGGCCCTCACACGCCAGCGAGGAGATCACGAGATCTGCAAAGATGGAAGAGACATCCAGGGCCACCAGGAGCAAGATGGAGTAGTGGCCGATCTTCGAAGCCAAGAAACGTTTGGTCTGACGACGGGCTTTGGCTAGAGTCGATGAAGTTGTCTCAGAAGCATAGTGAATGCTGTCCGACGGAAGCAGCGGCCGATGCTCCTCCAGGGACATGTCGACGAGATGGATGGTATTGGAAGTATATGCCAAGCCAAGAGACAGGGAAGTCAAGTGAGTGAATGAAGTTGGCAGCCGCGAATAGAGTTTCACCAACATGGATCTCAGCAGATCCTTGCACGGTCTGTGCTTTCCTCGCTTGCGACTTCATGCGTTTTCCACCAGACAGCTTCTTCTTCCTTCCACGTTCCTGAGCTCCTCCGTGTCGGGCATCTAGTGTGTCTTTGTTGTTCCTTTCTGAGATGGCTTACAGTTGGAGATATCTCAGCTGCGATGCTACGTTTGCAGATCTGGGACGCCGCTTTCTCCGAGAAGCGAATGGTCGAAGTCAAGTCCATGAGTGCCCGGATCCGATTGGATTTTCAAAGGCTGCAAGGGGAAAGCAATTGTGTTTCCTAGCCCGATAGCTGGCGATGGTAAGGCTTCTGGTGAGTATCTATCCCGTAGCTCTTTCGGCCTCTGAAAACTCCAATTTGCACAAGGCCAAACCATCAGATCAGAGCATCCAGAATCTTTCGAAATGGAATCCTTTCCATCATCTGCGGTGCTCTCGCAGCGCCAATGCAAGATGGCTCAGCTCCCATCCTCGAAGAGCGCAAAATCACCGAAAGAGCAAGCGGTGTCTGAGGCTTCGACATCTCCCACTACTAAAGCTCCTTCGACTCCAACCCCGCGTCTAACGGCGGCCTGCACTTCGTTATCATCAAAGCAACAAAACGTACCACGTACAAAGACCCCGAATTTAGCTCCCACTACACCGGCGCCACCACCGCAGGCTTCATTCGAGGAGGTTATCACTATGCCAACGGTACAGGTGAAGGCTCCCAAGAAGCCAAATTCTTCCTCGGGAGACCCTGGGGCTGTTCCAACGATGAATGAACACTTCCCAGATTGTTAGACCTCGAAGCCGACTGCAAATCCGTCTCTTGGATCCGGACGTTCGCAAACACGTATCATACTGCCACGTGGAGGTATCCACTGTTGTACTCCAGCCCAGTTTAGTGGTCTAAACGTACGGGTAACAGAAATGCTTTTGCCAATATGAATCCGTTGATGATGGCTTGCTATAACGCCAACGCGTGTACGCCGCAAGGAGGTTGGCCGTATTACACTATTTGGCAGTACAAGGCGAGCAATACCTATGGAGGTGATTCAGATGTCTTCAATGGGGATATGATGCAGCTGAAGACGTTGGCTTCTGGATAAAGTCGGACGGAACGTTGAATTGTTCCCTTCAGGTATATTGAATTCTTTGAAATGCGTGGTTGTCCTGCTGCCACATCCACTCTCAAGTCTCACGGTCACATCGATGTATGTACAATATTCACGCGAATCGACCCGTCAGCTCATGTGAACGTCTCAGTCCTTCACGAGAGAAATTGGTCATCTTCGATTCACCTAGACGCGTCCATGTGCACTTCACGTGACTTCGTTCCCTCTTGGCCAAAGCTCCACTAGCGTGCTTCTCGAGTATTACCTACTTCAAATCGCAATCCATTCTGGAACAATCAAACACCCCGCTGCAACATTCCTCAGATACACCCGTTCTGCCAAGCAGTGAGATCAGCACGAACATTTGTCACTGCGCCGAAGCTTGCCACGACTTTCTACCAGGTACGTCCGTGCAACCGGTGCGAAACATTTAATTTCCTATGGAGCAGCAATGCCGGAACGTGGCCTAATATCAACACCTACCAGAAGCACATCAGCCGCATCCTCACACACAATGGCGGACACGGAAGATAAGCGCGAAGATGAGAACCTCGACCGGCAGCCGGAGGACGAGGACATTGGAGATGAGGAGGAGATTGCAGCGATGAAGAAGCGTGTGGAGGAGATGGAAGCAGAAGCAGCCAAGCTACGCGAGATGCAAGCGAGCATAGATTCGCAGTCGGACAACCTACGCGAGAGCAAGGAGGACATCGACGCGCGCAGTATCTTCGTGGGCAACGTCGACTACGGTGCCAGCCCCGAGGAGATTCAGGCACACTTTCAGAGTGTGGGCTCCATCAACCGCGTCACTATCCTGCTCGACAAGTTTACAGGACACCCGAAGGGCTACGCTTACGTAGAGTTCTCCGAGCCTCAGCTGGTCACGCAAGCTCTGGTCTTGAATGAGAGCCAGTTCCGTGGTCGCAACATCAAGGTATGCATATCGCAGGCTTCATCAGAAGAGACGCATAGCTAAGCGTGAGTACAGGTCGTTCCCAAGCGTACGAACCTTCCAGGCATGACGCGTGGACGAGGTCGAGGCGGCGGAGGCGGCCCCCGCGGTGGGCGTGGAGGCTTCGGAGGAGGCTTCGGCGGACCACCTCCCATGTACGGCGGTCGTGGAGGACACGGCGGACCACCATACCCGCCTCGCGGAGGAGGATACCGTGGAGGATACCGACCAAGAGGGCGCGGTTACAACCCATACTGAGGTCCTCGGTGACGGCTTGTGCACCATTCCATCGATACCAGTAGCCGCAGATGCTTGCGGCTTGTGATCGTCGTCAGGATCCACCCTCGATTGGACTCCACTTAGGCAGAAGGACGCTGTTGAGATGCTTATGACGGGGAGGAAGGTTTCAAGATTAGAACGAGCTGCAAAAATCGGGCATCCCAGAAAGAAGCCACAAAAAAATCTACTGTTCAGTTGGAGTAAGAGCCACTGTCTCTTCAGAGGCACGTCAAGAGGTAGATCTGTGAAGAATCTTGCAAGAGGTGATTGTGAACACGGTGCCGTATCGCATGCAACCTGCGTGGAGGGATGCCTGCGCGACTGCTCGATTGGAGAGAGGATGGCCATTCATCTTCAAGAAATTTCCGCGGATTGTGGACTCACAAGCTGCTGACTGGACACGAAGGTTTTCTGCTCCTGGATCTCCTTGCTTGCTGAACCTAGGCTCGGCGTGTACAGCGTGCAACAACGCTTGGCGCTTTCTGTCGGAGTCGACGTCGCGCAACAAGCAGTGGCTAGAAGTCGCGGCCACTTTCCCGCAGAACCCATCACGACGGCACCAGAGGCCACGAAGCTACTGATCTAGGTTTTCGGTGTGGCTTCCTGTTCCGACGAGCAGTGCGCCGATGGGTACCCGCCGTGATGCTGGAGTGACCTTTCGAACCCGCGTCGACTGAAACATCGCCCGGTGTACTGTCAAGACCGTCGGGCGAAAGCGGTTCAGCTGGGTAGGCAACCGTCGACAATTGTACGCCCTGGAACCTCTTGATGGAGCGCATCAAAATGGAGTACAGTACCGACTCCGACTTGCACCCTGAGCTCTCAGTCGAGATCGAAAAATTGACTGCCAATGCCTTGATCACTGGTGCCTAGAGATTCCACTGGACTCTCGAATCCTGGTGTTCTGCGCCATTTCAATCAAAGCAGGGCTAGATCTGCAAGGGCTGCGTGCAGCTGTAACATGGAGTGCTGTACAGAATGAGCTGCAAGATCCATTAACTCCTTCAAAAACCGGCAATAGGCGGCGCTTCCTACGAACGGTTGTTTGACGTGCAGTCGCCTAGTCATAACATTGAGCAAGCCGCCCTCTGGCTCTGCGTTCTGGGCAGCAGACGACTTTGGCTCGTTTTTGAAGGTAGGGCTCGTTGGTGTGCCTACATTGGGGCAATATATATATCCTTCTTTCCGGCACAGGCATGCGTTTCGGTAGGAGTTCAATACGGAATGCTTGGACTAGATCTACCAGTCTTCGAGTATCACAGCAACCAACACAGGACCTTGGACAATCCTCCTGCAGATTGGCAGCATTCATGCGACATGCTTCGCCAAGGACTTGATGTAGATCAGATCGGTATTGGACGTTGCCGCGCTTGGCTGCAGCTTGCTCAGAACAGGACGGAGCGCTGGTGCAACAAGAAGACAGCAACTGATATAAGTATGCGATGCGGCCGCAGACATACATGAGGTCTCGAAGAATCTTACTTTCGGCGGCGTCTCCGGCTCGGTAGAGACAGAAGAATCCTTGGTTCAGGCCAACCACTCTGTGTGCACATGGTCGGATACTGTAGGGCGTCGCTACCTCGTAAGGAGTTCATGCGATCTAGAGCACTGCCACGACATTGAGTACGCCATCGACGTACGCCAATGACTTCAGTAGACTCTTGCGCGATGGACGAGATCTAGTCTGCAAGGGCTCTGCATTCATCTTGCAATCGCCGACATCTACCGCACAACAGCCTGGTGTCATTGCCGCTGAATTGCACCGTAGGTAGGAAACGGAAACGTTGAGTCACTCCTTCCAGGTGCGAAAATTTGTTGGAACACATGGCCTGTGAAGGAATCAACGCGCCACTACGAAGGTCGCCGAAAGGATTGAAGGCGCGACCACTCCCTGCGGTCTTGGATGTTCAGCCCTTCCAACACTTCTGTGATGATCTGCATAAGTCGGAAGGGGAGTTGCTTTCGCTGTATCCCAAAGTTGGAGAGATAATGAGAGACCTTCTTGATTTTGATCTCCATAATCACGGGGGATATCACAACCCTTTGAGACTGCGACAATCGTAGTGGAGTGTTATGGTCAAAAGATGCAAAGAAGAACATTGTCAGCATTCAGCTTTGCTGATTCAGAGCAGGGACCAGTCCTTCGGCTATTATTGGCCAAGCTCCATCCACCTCGCCTCACGGATTAGATTAGACTAGCCCAATAGACTCTAGAACAGCCTTCCTATCTAAACCCAAAGGTACCAAAGTAGGAGCCATCAAACAAAGGGCTGTAGACGGCACCCGAGGCCCGATGAGCCTCTCTCGACCACTGCAGCTGCACGATCAATCAATGAACGTGATGCTCCAGAGTGACGCAACGGGCGTTGCTGTCTGCTGCTATTCTTTTCTCTCCTTGCTGGCAGCCGTGTAATCAGCTGGCACTACTGGCGTCTTTTTGAGGAGGAATCATAGCCACCTCGGTGATTGACCGCTCAGTGGAGTGCGGATAGGAAAGACCCGCAATGGCAGGACGTCTTCCTGCTGAATCGACGGAGGCCTCGCGTGCTTCGCCTGAAATGCCCGACCAGCAGCCGTCAGCGCGGTCCCAGGCAGCAGTTCAGGATTCATCGTCAGCTGGACGGGCCGAAATAGATCAGGATGCTCGGTAAGACCATTCCTCCATGCCCGAATGCTTTTGTTTGTCTACTGCCTGCCATCACAAGTGATTGATTTCTTGGTCGATTTGACTGAGAATGCTCCAGGCTTACGACTGGTGATGGAAAGCAGAGCACCGCGCGTGGGACATAGGAAGTCGCGTAAGGGTTGCGCGCAGTGCAAGCGTCGGCACGTGAAGTGCAACGAGCAAAGTCCTTGTTCGAATTGTGTTCGGCATGGAGTGTTGTGCTCGCTGGCTGGGGGCCCGAATGTGCAGAGGGAAGATGCGAAGTCTCGGAGCAAGTCGACTACCTCGAACTCACCGACGCATACCTCCAGGACGGCTTCGGTGGAGACCTCCGTGATCAGTGGGAATGCTTCGAGCTCGGCGGCGGAAGTTCTTTCGGCAGGCAGTCCTTTCACGGTTCTCACTGGATCGATTGATCGGTCTCTCCCAGGACAGGACCAGAATTGGCAATTTGATCTTCGGCTCATGCATCACTACACGACACACGCGCAAGATGTTTTGACAGAGCGATCGAATCTGGAATTCATCGTGCGGATATGGAAAGAAGAGCTGGCAAAGGTGGCTTTTACTTGCGACTATGTTATGCACGCCCTGCTAGGTTTCACAGCCCTTCATGAGGCGCATCTGGAGCCAGAGAATGCGGCCATGCTACAGACCAGCGCTGTTGACCACATGGATAAGGCACTGGTGCTGTGTCGCAGAGAGAGTGGAGGCTCTGGATCTGAGAATGCCAATGCCAAGTTCATATTTGCTTGGCTAGTCGCATTGTTCGCCTATGCCATACCGCCGAGTGTGCCGCCTCTTGAGGCAGTGGTGGAGCTCTTTTCGCTCGTGAAGGGCATCGATGCGGTTCTTGCGGAGACGTGGTACTATGTGGCTCAAGGACCATTCGCACCCATCCTGACAAGAGGGTTCCAAGAAGCACTGCGCGGGCAGCATTCAGGGATGACCAGCACCCATTCCATGCCCAAGAATATGGACTTTGGCATCAACCATCTCGACTTCATGCTCGGCACAGAACCTATGCTTTCCGAAGACAGAAGAGTCTGTGTCCTGATCCTAGCCGAACTGAAGACAATCTACGACGCCGTCCGCAACAACAACAACCAGCCAGGAGGGTCGTGCAGCGTTGCTTCGATCCTCTGCTTCCCCAAGCAAGACTCGACTCCATTCGCAAGTCTCATAAAACGACGGGTGCCTCAGGCCTTGATCATTCTCGGCTATTACTGTGTGCTATTAGACGTTCTGAACGACAGATGGTGGATTCAGGGTTGGGCAGAGAGTGTTCTGACCGACGTGGTGGCTTCGCTCGACGAGTCGTGGAAGCATTGGGTTGACTGGCCTTGTGCTAGCGTGCTGTGGAAGAATGGCGGACCTCCGGATCCCACGGCTATGCTTGTCGGCTGAATGAGTGTTGTCGGCACTGATGAGGAGGGGACCAGGCCACTCCCTCATAATGTACGGCTGGCTGTATGATCAGAGGACGATGGACACGATGATATGACGCATGGGTCTGATAACGGGCGGTGGGCTTTTGGGAACAGGACGGCATCAAAGCCGGGTTTGTAATGATAGCCAAATGTCTGTCTCCAGTTGAGATGAGGCCAGAATTGGCGATTGGTATTGTCCTTGCCAAGCACGGCTAGTGTTCTGCACTTTTCGAGAAGTTTTCTCAGCCTTGTTGGGCACTAC